>SKCR01035781.1:0-62138 GCA_019454045.1 Zanthoxylum bungeanum | reverse complement strand
AGCGCGCCTAGGCTGCACGTTTTTGCTCAGCGGCCCTAGGCCGCGTGTTCGCCGGATTGGGTGTCTTTTTCTGTCCATCCCGGCGAAATTTCGTTGTCAAATTCACCCGTTGACCGTCTCCGATTTCAAAATTAACAGTAAATCGGCGTGGTTTTGGGGTCATCTTACCATTTCCATTCTTAATTTTTCCTAATTACACAAATTTTCGAAAATCCCCAATTTTACCTAATTTTTGGAAAACCCTATTTCTTCAACTGTTCTTGTTTTTCATTAAATTGAACCTCTAGAAAGCTTACCCGTCACTCAAATAACATTTTCCTAAGATGATTTTGTTCAAATTTCATCAAATCTTAACCCTAATTTCATAAATCCCCAATTTTCGAGGAATTTCCTAGGCCCTGCCTAGGCGTTGGGCTGCCGCCCGACTAGTTCCTAGCTCTTTTTAGAATTGGCTAATTAGTATTTCCCTTGAGATGCTGAAAGTTGAAACAGCCATTTATTTTTTTCTTTTTCTATTTATTTCATTGACTCATGCAACATGTTCAGTGTATATTCCGCAAGCCTCAAGAATGCAAGGAGCATCACAAGGTTTTAATGGATAGGGGTGCTGGAGATGGGGCTGATAGTGCAGAAGATTCTGGATCTTCTCAGTCTTATCCATCTACGTTGCCTGGAATCCCAAAGGTGAGAATCATCTGTATACACCACTTGGGCTTTGTTAAAGCAGACAATTTTATCTGTGTTTGTTTGAGACGTGTACCGATGAACTAATTGTAGCTTTTATGATTTGCTATGTTGCTGTAATTGATGCAGGGAAGTGCCAGGCAGTTGTTTCAACGATTGCAAGGGCCAATGGAAGAGGATACAGTGAAGTCTCATTTTGAGAAAATCATTATGATTGGTAAAAAGTATCATTATCGGAAGAGTCAGGTTTGTTCATGATCTGAAGTTAATTATGGAGAGGTGTAGATGTTTTTCTAGTTTTCAGAAGCCTATGAGAGATTCCTCAATTCAGTCTGTCTATTCTTGGAAGACCAAATCTGTTTACCTTTAGAAGGCAGCTTCTCCTTGATGCATATATTTTTGTTTCTGTAGGATTTTTCATCTTCTACAGAAATATTTTGACTTCTTTTGTGACTCAGGTTGAACTTTTTTTTTTTTTTTTTTTGGTGTTTATTCATGTTCTAATTTAACATGTCAGTTCAATTAGAAACTGAGGAAATTTTTTAAAGTTAACTGTACACTTTGAAGTGCTTTTCTGTGTTGGTTTCATTTCACTCGTTGAAATATTTGTACTTGTTTCCCTGAGGAATGTTTTCAATAACTGTTCTTGCTAAAGCTTGGTTTTATGTACATTGAAGTATTGAACCATTCAATTAGTTAAAGAACTGT
Source organism: Zanthoxylum bungeanum (assembly GCA_019454045.1). Classification (NCBI taxonomy): domain Eukaryota; kingdom Viridiplantae; phylum Streptophyta; class Magnoliopsida; order Sapindales; family Rutaceae; genus Zanthoxylum; species Zanthoxylum bungeanum. Next base: position 60,746 of record SKCR01035781.1, on the reverse strand, counting down.
GGAAGAGTCACTTATGCTTGCATAAGCATGATGTATATGAGTGGTTGAGTTACTGACATTTTTTGTAGATAGCTTTAGGGTGATCATAAAAGATGGATTTTCAGAGTAGGTGATCACACAACAGGGATGTTTCTATTTGTTATATCTAACTGATTTGATTCTCCAAATGTTTGGATTTGGAAAAATTGTGACTCGAGTGTAGTGTTGTTTGACATATAAAATGGATTTATGGCGTGTGTCAGAAACAACAGCATGGCTGCAGTGTGAATTTTAATAAAGAAAATAGATTTTTGTCTAGATATTTAGAGACTACGAGCTTAAAACTAGAAAGATTATTTTTTTTTTTAGTTCATCCCTCTTTAAATCTTTCCTGACTAATATTCTCTCTGTTGTCTATCATGCAAAGAATGATAACCATGATCCGAGACAAATTGTACCTGTCCATGATTCTCATGTTATTGCTCTTTCTCAAGTATGCCCAAATAACCTGAACGGAGGCATTCTAACGTAAGTCTTGATGTCCATTACTCATTCATCATCAATTTTTTTCTTCTTTCATTTTTCATTCATGAGTTTAATTTTATCTGCCCCTGGGATACACATCATTTATCTTATCATGCTTGTCATTGTTACATTAATTTTGTTTTCATTTCCTGTGTAAAGGCCACTTGATCTCTGTGATGTGACTGCATCAAGCCCAGATGCTCCCTCACTTGGTTTTCAAGGTTCTCCTGCGAGTGGTTTAGGAATGTCAAATCAAGGAGCTATGCTTCATACTTCTGGGGCCAATTCTCCCCTGCAAGGGTCTTCTGGTATAGTTCTTGGCAGTAACATGGCATCACCATCTGGTCCACTCAATCACCCTGTCAGGTAGTAAGCTAACATATAGCTTAATTGTGTCTGTTATCACATTCTAATTCTTTGTATTGGTTTGCTGGTTCATTTTGTTTGTTCTCAGGGATGGTAGATACAATGTTCCCAGGGCGAATCTGCCGGTGGATGAGCAACAAAGAACGCAACAGTACAATCAAATGGTATCAGGTAGGAATATTCAACAGTCCAACTTGCCAGCCCCTGGGTCGCTCTCTGGAGCAGAACACGGTGTTCGTATGCTACCTGGTGGAAATGGTATGGGCATTATGTGTGGGATGAACAGAAGCATGCCAATGTTGAGGCCAGGGTTTCAAGGAATGGCTTCATCGCCCATGATGAATTCTGGTAGTATGCTTTCTTCCAGTATAGTGGGGATGAGCCCTGTTAGTATGCACTCGGGAGCTGGTCCTGGTCAAGGAAACTTGATGTTAAGACCTCGTGAAGCTATGCATATGATGCGGGTAAGTATCTAGTCTTATATTGTTTCAGTTGCTTCTGCTGTCGTGTTTTTTTTATTCTAGTGAATCAGAGTGAGTCTAAGTAGTGTAATAGAGCTCTCCGCCTTTAAATATGGATCTTTCAAATTCTCCCTGGTGTTGCTTGTCCGTTTTTGTTTTAACTATGCACTGGTAAGAGTAAGACATTAATATATCTAAATCAAATGGTAATAACATGTTTATTCATGTCAGCCTGGCTATCCAGATCATCAAAAAAGGCCATCAATGGTATCGGAGCTCCAGATGCAGGTCACACAAGGGAATGGTCAAGGAATTCATGCTTTCAATAGATTGAGTTCTGCTTTCTCTAATCAAACTACCCCTCCACCTGGTCAAACGTATCCACTCCATTCCCAGCAGCCACATCAAATGTCCCTGCAGCAGTCACATGGTCTGAGCAACCATCATCCTCATCTTCAGGGACAAAGTCATGCTACAGGATCACAGCAACAAGCAAATGCAATGCGCCTTGCTAAAGAAAGACAAATAAAGCAGCAGCGATATTTGCAGCAGCAGCAGCAGCACCAACAACAGTTTGCTGCATCTGGTACTTTGATGCCACATGTCCAACCACAGTCTCAACCCATATCATCTTCTCTGCAAAATAATTCTCAAATTCAACCACAAACTTCATCTCAGCCAGTATCTGTGCCTCCCATAACATCTTCCTCGATGACTCCTATAGCTTTGCAGCACCAGCATAAACACCACTTAACTTCTCATGGGCTCAGCCGTAGTTCTCAGTCTGGTGCTAGTGGGTTGAACAATCAGGTGGGGAAGCAAAGGCAACGACAGCCACAGCAGCAGCAGTTCCAACAATCTGGAAGGAACCACCCTCAACAGCAACAACATGCACAATCTCAACAGCAGGCTAAACTTTTAAAGGGAATTGGAAGAGGGAATACGGTGCTGCATCAAAACCTCAATGTTGACCAATCTGAGGAGAAAGAGGAGCAGATGATGCACTTAATGCAAGGACAAGGTTTATATTCTGGCTCCACCTTAAGCACAGTTCAACCATCTAAACCATTAGTTCCTTCTGGACATTCACCATCAGCTACACATCAAGCTGTTTTGCCAGCAACTATGACTTCAAACCACCAGCATCTGCAACTACAGCCTCAACTGCACCATAAGCAGGTTAATCACACTCAAACTCAACCAATTGCTAAGAGAATGCTTCAACAAAATCGTCAACTGAATGCTGACTTGCCAAACAAGTCTCAAACTGATCAACCTCAAGCAGACCAGCCTGTGAGCAATGCTTCTTTGATGGATAACAGTTCAACTACAGCATTGCCTCAGGTCTTTATCGATTCAGGAAATATCGGACCAGTTTCTTCTGCTGTTGCTCCACAGTGGAAAGCATCAGAGCCACTATATGATTCTGGCATACCAAATATAGCCAATCAAGTGGGTTCATTTGGGAGCCCACCTCTTACAAATTCTGGTGGGGGTGATGCAGTAACTTCTGTTAACCAAGGGTTAGGCCAGAGACAGTTATCAGGTAGCTTGCCACCTCATGGGCATAATGTTGGGTCTCCATGGCAGCAGCAGTCGCAGTTACAACAGTCCCCTGCACCACCTGCATCCCAACAACACTGCCAGCCACAAAGTCCACAAGTTCTGCAGCAAGATCAACAACAGCTGCCACTGCAGCAGCAGTCTCATCAGCAAACACAGCATCTGCAAGTAGCACAAGGCAGTTTGTATATCGGACCCACTAACTCTAAATTAGAATAAAGCAATCTTGTGGATTGAATAGTTCTGAGAACAGCCGGTCCTGCTAGGGTTGGGTTTGCATGCCCTTGAAACAGAAGTGTACAGGTAACTACAGATATTATTTTATGGAGACAATTTTCTATTGTCCTTTTGCATTATGTTGTCACCATGTTGAACTTTCTCTGTTTTTTGTATTTTTTTTTTTTGGGTCGAGGATGCACTCTCTCTTCGTTTTTTGGAAAAATTAGCTAACTAGTTTGTTATGTGCAGATGAAGCTGGTTATTTTACTAGGGCAATGCAAACTGGAAAAACAAGGAGATTGTCTACTGCAGGTTCTGTTAAAAGTGTGCAGAGGAAACATTGGCAGGCCATTTTGTCCGTTCTTTCTTTATTATTATTATTTTTTTAAAAAAACTTATGGGAATCATGTACATTACCACTGGTTTAGAGATTAGGGAAGATAGAGACAGATATATAGAGTTTTGTGTACAGGGGTCTCTTCTCCCATTTCGGTCCACTTCCTTTTAACCCTAGTAGTAGATTAGTTAATGTATTATTACCCTTTTTAGATTAGTGGGTAAGCAATCATTGTTATGGGGCAAAATGCCCTCGGAATTTTGTGAATACAAGGTCTCTAGTACATACATTTAGTCAATGGTAGTTGTATTAGAATGATCAGGCATCAGTCAATGCCATGGGTGCCTGCGTTTATTGTAATTTGACAGCATCCTAAATTTCAGTAATGTGAATGCCATCTTCTTGGTGTACATATTTAATAATGGCCTGTACTGTAGGTCCATATTATTTTTCCTTTTTGGAAATTCTGCCTGCACGTCTTTTCTTTGTTTGATAACAGGTTTGAACTTGGGACTTGTGATTTTTTGTACTCTAATTAATTGCAAGTCTTTTTTGTTTTTAAGTGTGAACGGCTTCAAACTTCAGACCTCTTGTTTACCTATTGGTAAGACTGCTACTGAGGTTGGTCTTTAGCTACAGAGAGCAAACAGAAGTCTCTTTTGTAGAAACGGGAAATGGCGGATGTAAATTGAAACAGGCTTCAGCTCCGAAGGGCACAGAGAGTGCTATGGCTCGCTCTATTAGTGAGTTAGTTATCAAACGGGTAAGTTGATACTATCGTTAACATGAGATATTTTTTGACGTTAATTTATATTATAGTGTTTGTTTCATAACTTATAAACTACTGATAATACTCTATCAAACACATCCTTAATAAACCATACATACTCCTAATAAGATACAAAAATCAAGCTCTTCCAAGCCGATTAATTCACCCATGAGGTACCCAAAAAAACAGAAAGGGGAAAAAAGTGAGAATTGACTGATTGATTCAAGGAAAAAAAAACAATCATCAAACTGTTATTCAGTGTCGTGTGACATTGCACCTTAATTTTTGTTATTTCTTAATTTTTTTTTGGATAACCGGGGTGTCCGGGCCAGCTTACGCGCACCTCGACTAATCTTCGGGGACTGTGCCCTCAGAAGTTTCCCAACACAGATCAGGGTAAGTCGCTGGCTTTTCACACCAGGAGGCATGGCCCCAAGGAAATGCATCTAGTAGGATTCGAATCTTGAACTTGAGATGGAGCAAACCACTCAAGCCCAAAGCCTTTATCACTGAGGCCCATTGAGGTTTGTTATTTCTTAATTGCTATCGTTTTTTTTTTTTTTTTTAAAAAAAAAGTAACTCGTAGAATGGTTTAGAAAATGTACAATTTTTTTCTGTGATGTATTGACAGAGTCGATGCACTGTAGTTACCAACAATTTTTAGATTGGATTGTTGTCAAGTTTCATTTACACATTACACCCTTTAATATTTACAATTTATTCATAAATATTAAGGATATTTTCTGCTTACATCCACAATACGTTATCAACTTAAATATTACATGAAATATCATATTTTTTTTCATATTTTTATATATATTTCTGTCAGAGAGGTTGGTTTTGAAATTAGCTTTGGCGCACGATAGGCATGCAAGATCCGTTTTTTCTCCCGTTTTATTTGTCCGGACTTCGATTCATCCCCGATTTTTTCCTATACACTTGTAATGAAATATATTATTCCATTAAATATTTAAAATACACTCATGCTCAAATACCACTGGTTAGACCCACTTCTGTTGCGCGGGACTCCGATCTGACCCTAAGGGTCCCATAACCGTCCCAACGTGAGTCATATGACGTATGCCCTTATTGAGAAGATGTGCTTCTAGAAGGCTAATGGTGATAGAAGTAAAACAATGATTTATATTAAAGGTAGACCCTACTAGCTGTCTATAGGCCGGTACAGTGGCAGAGTAAAGCCGTAATAGGCCGCCGGAGGCCTCCATACACTACCGTAGGTCGGAGCAGTGGCAGAGAATTGAGCTAATTTGATTGGTTAGATTGAGGGTGGTTGAGGAAGGCGGTGTTTGTAAAGATGACATAGTGACATTGGCTGACATCAGAGTCGGTGGAATAGTATCTTTGAGAGTTTGTATAAAAGGGTTCAACTCACTATTTCATGAGTTAGAAAATTTTACATTTCACAATTTGTAAAATCGAGAGCTTAAGAGCTAGAGATAGAGAGAGAAAGCTAGTCATTCACCAGATCACTTGTGAGAGCTGTAACGAGCTTGCTAAGACCCGATGTGTTTTATAATTGTATTTGTGATCTCCCCCCATTTGTAGCTCGGGTCAGTCTTGACCCCGAGACATAATAAAATATCCCAATTTCTCTCGTGAACGTAGGTAGAAGTCACTCTCCGCCGAACCACGTAAAATCTGTGTGTTTATCATGTCTGCTTGTTAAATTTGTGTAGTTTCCTACTAACGAAACAAATTCACTATTCGAGAGAGGTTTATTCTAGGGGTGAATTCCCTATTTTTGCTATTCGAATGAAAAACAGTCATCAATAGTTGCCGCCGTCTGTAGGGATCAGAATGAAAATTAGCAAAATACACTAAGATAATGGCAGAAGATGAGAATCATATAGCTACAGAGGCCTCAACGGAAAAGTGGATAGAGAAGATGAAAGAGATGGATTGAAAGGGAAAAAAGGCCAAAGAGGAAAATGAGGTCACTCAAACCTTCATGAAGGCTATAATGGAAAAAATTGAGAAGTTGGAAAGTGGTCGGGAGAACAAGCTCCTAAGGGGCCTAGTCACAGGAAGGAAGAAATGGCTATTGGGAATAGAGTAGTTGGTAGAGAAGGGGAATGAGAGGCTAGAATGAGAAACCTTGCAAGATCAGGTCGATTTTCGTGGCCAATGTTGCGCCAATAAAGGAGCCTTGGAATAGGCGTGACGATAGACGAACCCCGGAATCATCCAGCAACAACCCCTATTTTGGGGATAACGACTTGGGATGTTTTTTAGATCAAAGGCATAGATCTCCACGCGGGAGAAGATATCACGCTCGGAGAAAGGATTATAAGGAAGCCTCAAGTAAAGGGCATGAGGACACCGAGGTTCATTTAAGGGATTAGTTCATGCGGGAGATGAAGAGATGAGAGATGGGCACGCGAGGAGGTTCTAGAGATGATCAAGATCTGGAGACAGCATCTCATTTCATAAATGAGGTGCTGGAAGTGGAGTTCCCAAGAAGGTTATCCATGCCCACAATGGACACTTACAAGGGTAATACAGACCTCATATGTCATGTAGAAAGATTCTTATTGCTCATGGAAATCCAGGGTATGGCCGGGGAGGTGATTTGCAAGATATTCCCACTAACTTTTGGAGGACATACCAGTTTATGGTTCAGGAACTTAATGTCTGGGAGTATCAGTAGCATTTCACAGTTGAGAAAGTCCTTCGTGTGCCATTTTAAATGAGCGTGCACACCAAGGAATATGATCAAGTTGTTAAGGACGATGAAGTAGCGGGATGGTGAGCTGCTGAAGAATTTTATGGATAGATACCATAGTTTGGTGTTGGAGGTGCGGGCGTATGAGTCCCCAGAAGTATTGGAGAGTTTTAAGGGAGCGCTAAAGGTTGGGAGATTGTGGTCCCACCTTAGGATATAAGAGGTTCCATAATATACAACAACCTTAGAGTAGGCTAGAAGGTTTGTGTTACTTGAAGAAGAGAAAAAGATAGCCCAAGGAGGCGTTGCTCAGGAAAAGAAATAACCGAGGCAGGATAACTGATCGGTGAAATCACACACGTTACCCAAACGCACGTATCGCTCAAGTAGTATAAAATATTGATCTCACGAGGACTTAATTTATATTGTTGTTATTAATTATTGATTCTATTTATTTAGAGGTATCTAATTAGAGAGAGAAGGGAATGATTGCTTGATTGGTTGATTGAATGTGGATTTGCTAAATAAATAAAAATATAAAATAAAACAAAGGAAATTAATAATAAAGAAAATAAACATCTAGGGTTGTGATTCCACACAATATTATTCTAATGATGAATTGATTCTCTCATATAAGTGTAATAAATTAGTTTGTTAACCTAGAAAACAAAGATAAACAAAAGCTTATGTCGATGGTCAGATGCAAACACCCAGAATAACCCAATTAACTATATTCCTATGTTAACCAAGTTACCTGAATTCATTAAGATTTAGTTCCAATTGTGGCTACCCCCGCGTGACAGGTATATGTCTATCCTGTAAGGAAATCTACCTAAGAGACATCTACCCTAAGGTGAGATCGTGAGCTATTGAATCTAATGATGAAACCTAAAATCTCTTTTCCAAATTCATTTTAGGTTTACCACATCAATCTTATTGGTGATCAGGCAACAAGAAGCATTAAGCTTAAGATTCAATAAACAAACCTAAAGTATTACCCATTATATAAAGAAAATCAATTATTAAGCTTGTGAATATTGTGCTTCATCAATTCCCTAGATTAAAAATAAAATTTTGGGGTTAGGGGATCCACATTTACTATTTCTAATTTAGAAATCTCCCTATTTATAATATATAAATTTGCATGATATTACCAACCGACCATATAGGCGGTATCCTGATTTAGTCATGTTATAATTAATTCCAACCGACCATAAAGGCAGTATCTAATTTAGTCAGGTTTTAAGATAGTTTATATATTATCATTTAAGGGAGATTAATCTAAATTATCATAATAAAAGCTTCACCCTTCCCCCAGCAGAAATTAACTACAAAACATAAAAGAAATATAAAGTAAATAAACTACTATTACAACTAGAAATAAAAATACAAAATTAAAATACTAAAAATGAATACAAACAAGATACAATCCTTAGATCCTTATTTGAAACCTTAAGGAAAGTATGAATTTGGAAAATGAAATCAGCCTCAATTTATAGGAAAAGTTCGTCCTTGCGCGTCGCGACGCGCCGTTGATTCTTGACGCGTGTACGCGGTTTGACGAGATGATGACACGTGGATATCGGCAGAAATTATTGGCTCGGCGTCGCGAAGCTTGAAGCCTTGCATGTTACGATGCTGACGTCATTGCTGATGCAAGGTGTCGGTAAATTGAATTATTGTGATGACGTCATGATGACAAGTGTCGGCAAAACAGTAACTGAGGTGCGTCGCGAAGCAAAAGGTGTGCGTGTCGCGATGCATAAAATGGCAATTTTGCCCTTTTGCTTGTTTTTTGCTGTTTTGGCCCTGATTTGATTCCATTGAGCCCCAAAACTTTATTTATCTGAAAAATAACACAAAACACATCAAAAAATTCATAAAACCTGAGAAACCATACAAAATATTAGGTCAAAGAGGCGGTAAATAGTGATATATTTTCCGCTCATCACACCCCCAAACCTAACATTTTGCTAGTCCTCGAGCAAAACAACTGAATATAACAAAATAAATAACTGAAACTAAATTAAAATAAGCCACTTTCGTAGGGATCACATTTGCATTTAACCTATGCAATAAGCCTTTAAACCCCTAGGTGTCCCTGGTGGACGAGTTGTAGTCTCGTGAGAGCTTACAGTGACGATACCCACAAACATCAATGAAATGCACACAAAATAAAAAAAAAACAAAAAAAAAGAAATAAATAAAATAAACGAAAATAATAGCTATATATACAATTTCCTCAGAGAATATCTAACAACAAAGTTAAAGGAACCTTCAAAATGCAAACTACAACTAAAATCTTTTCCTTTGAACAAAATATCTAAATCAGACTCTGAGTGTGTGTGTGAATAGCTCTGCAAACAACTTCGATTCTAAGTTATTAACTAGGTGAGTTTGTCTCAATTCTCAGTAGTTAATGGGTCAAACCAACATGACTATCTAAAATTGTTCTGTCTACTATAATCTGCGCAAAGTAAGGTGTGAGATTTTTTTTTTAAATCATATTCGATCCTTGTAGCGAAATTTGGGCCAGTGACTCCCAAACCAGTTGGCTTTAGGGCACTAGGTGTTAAAACACTCATACGGACTTAATTACTCTGATGTTAAAAGTTCTACCGTTACGAACAGTCTCTACTTACTGAGGCAAGACGCCCGGTTACTAAGTAAAAACATTTTATTGATATAAATTTTTTAATCATCATTCCTCACACCATAAATAACTGTATACAGAAACATATATTTAGGCAAACGGTCATTCATCAACCTCTGATTATATCAACTAGTCATTTTGTCAATTCCTTATTATCTAACTGCTACAGAACTATTTTTTAAGTGCATATGATTCTGACCTAGATATTAGGCTCAAAGTATAGGATAAAAGTGAAATTAGCATTTATCTTTTCCTACAACTTTTTACTAAGACAAACAATATCATCATTAGACTCATATTTTTTTAATTTTCGCAAAACACAAAAAAAAAAATTAAAGATTAAAGGAAAAAAAGTACCCAAATCGCGAGCTTGAATCCCCAAATCCGAGTGGTTCACGCGCAATGGAGGATATGTGAGTTGAGGAAGTGATTTGGCGAGTTGTTCTTCCTCAAATTCGAACTTTAAACACGAAATAGAGGGTTGGGTTTTGTTTAGGAAGTGATTTTGTGGGTTTTAATGAGTTTGTTGAAGGATTTGACGAGTTGAGGGTCAGATTTGTGAAGGGATTTGAGAGAAAAATGAAGAGAAAATATGAAGAAGATGACAGACGGTTGCTATTTTGTGGCCTGGAATCACATTCGTGTCGCAACACGACACCCTAAAAATTGAGGGTTCACGTGTTAGGTCAGTGTATCGCAACACACGGGGTTTTACGTGTCACGACGTAATTTTTTTTTAGCAAAATGCGAATAATTCAAACATATCCATTAAGATGTGTCTCAAGAGTTGATTCCTTACTCTGCCATCTCTGATGAATTGAATTTTTATCTTCGCGATTTTGTCAAACTTAATTCCATGATAACCCCATTTTCACTGGTTTGCTTTGCTTTAAATGCTCCGTCTATATTTTTCCCTGCAAAAATAACACATAAAAACTCTACAACATGTGTTCACAAAATACAAAAATTTAAATTTAAATGAAAATAAAATAAAATTTTTGCATGGGTTGCCTCCCTGCTAGCACTAAATTTATTGTCTTCAGCCAGACGTGACTGAAGTACATTCGTCAAGGAGGCTTCAATGTGGTTTTGGACATCCGATTAAAGACAATCCCATGTGCGTTGCTTTTGAAAGGTAAATTCCAACGATAAAATGGCAAAAAGAATTTGTTTTCATTCAGTGCTTGTGCCATCTTTTTAAACTTTGTCACTCCGGTGGTTCTTGAAAAGAAAGAAAGAAAATCAGGAGGTCTCGTATGGTTCTTGACTTTGAATGAGTCTGCCATTCTGTCAAGCTTTTGGGTGGTGTCCTTGATTTGTACTCCCAAAAACAGTGATGTATCTCCTGAAGTCATGAGATCTTCAATATGGTTAAAAATTTGCTCGTCCATTTGTTCTGCATCTTGCTCCATATTTTCTTCACAGATGTATTTTAAAATTTCTTTGTTCAGCTCTTCATCTATCATCTGTGAAATGCATGCTGCATATATGTCAACCTGAGGATGTAAAGATATGTCTGATTGTAGGCCTTTATCCTCTGTGGTTGCTATGAACGACTCAGATAGCTCTTCTTCAAACATTTGTGCAATGCATGCTCCAAGATCTTCATTTTGAGGATGCATAGTTTCATCCTCACTTGTTGGTGTAGTTGGTACAGACAGCTCCGTTATTTGTTCCTCCTCAGAGATGTAATCAGTGACCAAAGAAATATCCAGATCAAATTAAAACTCTGTTGGTTCGAGCTTCTGAACTGATACATCTGACTCTTGATACTTCTCAACCTCTTCCCCTGTTAAAGTGTCATCGTGAAATGCTTGGTTGTCGAAGGTTTCGTCAGTGTCATCTGAAAATATTTCGTGAGGGATGCTGTTTTGATTTTCTGTTAATTGTCTCGCTTGATCTGTCATTCTTTGAAGCATGTCATCCCACTTTTCGTTACTTTTCTTGAGCATGTCCACCATCTCTATTATCATTTGTTTTTCCTTTGATGAATATCGTTCTGGTTCTTGATGAAGATCGTAGGTTGATGGTGGATAAGATGGAGAATATGGTTCAGTGAAATATGTTGGTTCATCATACCATGAAGGATTCTGATAATTCTGCCACCCTGAATTGTAATTGTACTCGCAATGATCGCTAGGGTGGTTACCATCACATATCTCACATCTCTGAAATCGTTGAGCAAATGTTGTGTTATTTCTCTCTGATATCCATGGATAGTTGTTGGGTTGGACAACATGCCTCAGAAAACCGGGCTGCTGCTCCCTGATTTGGGGTGTATCTTCACCTCGTAAAGCTTGTAATACTTCCATCGCCAAATAGTGTTCCATTTCAACCACCTAAAAAATAAAAGAAATAAATAAAAATTACAGATAAAAGTAAAGAAAATTAGATACAAGTAAAATAAATAGCTTCAAAATTAATAACGCAAGAAAAATAAATCCCCAGCAACGGCGCCAAAAACTTGATCGGTGAAATCACACGCGTTACGCAAGCGCACATATCGCTCAAGTAGTACAAAATATCGATCCCACGATGACTTAATTTCTATTATTGTTATTAATTATTGATTCTATTTATTTACAGGTATCTAATTAGGAAGAAAAGTGAATGATTGCTTGATTGGTTGGTTGAATATGGATTTGCTAAATAAATAAATAAATAAAAATATAAAATAAAACAAAGAAAATTAATAATAAAGAAAATAAACATCTAGGGTTGTGATTCCACACAATATTATTCTAATGATGAATTGATTCTCTCATATAAGTGTAATAAATTAGTTTGTTAACCTGGAACACGAAGATATGCAAAAGCCTCTGTCGATGGTCAGATGCAAACACCCAGAATAACCCAATTAATTATATTCCTATGTTAACCAAGTTACCTGAATTCATTAAGATTAAGTTCCAATTGTGGCTACCGTCTGACAGGTATATGTCTATCCTGTAAGGAAATCTACTTAAGAGACATCTACCCTAAGGTGAGATCGTGAGCTATTGAATCTAATGCTGAAACCTAAAATCTCTTTTCCAAGTTCATTTTAAGTTTACCACATCAATCTTATTGGTGATCAGGCAACAAGAAGCATTAAGCTTAAGATTCAATAAACAAGCCTAAAGTATTACCCATTATATAAAGAAAATCAATTATTAAGCTTCTGAATATTGTGCTTCATCAATACCCTAGATTAAAAATAAAATGATGGGGTTAGAGGATCCACCTTTACTATTTCTAATTTAGAAATCTCCCTTATTATAATATATAAATTTGCATGATATTACCAACCGACCATATAGGCGGTATCCTAATTTAGTCATGTTATAATTAATTCCAATCGACCATAAAAGCGGTATCTAATTTAGTCAGATTTTAAGATAATTTATATATTATAATTTAAGGGAGATTAATCTAAATTATCATAATAAAAGCTTCACCCTTCCCCCAGCAGAAATTAACTACAAAACATAAAATAAATATAAAGTAAATAAACTACTATTACAACTAGAAATAAAAATACATAATCAAAATACTAAAAATAAATACAAACAAGATACAATCCTTAGATCCTTATTAGAAACCTTAAGGAAAGCATGAATTTGGAAAATGAAATCAGCCACAATTTATAGGCAAAGTTCGTCCTTGCGCGTCGCGACGCGCCGTTGATTCTTGACGTGTGTACGCCGTTTGACGAGATGATGACACGTGGCTATCGGCAGAAATTATTAGCTCGGTGTCGTGATGCGTGAAGGCTTGCACGTCGCGACGCTGACATCATTACTGATGCAAGGTTTCGACAGACTGAATTATTGTGCTGACGTCATGATGACAAGTGTTGGCAGAAGAGTAGCTGAGATACGTCGCGACGCAGAAGGTGTGCACGTCGCGATGTATAAAATGGCAATTTTGCCCTTTTGCCCGTTTTTCACTGTTTTGGCCCTGATTTGATTCCATTGAGTCCCAAAACTTTATTTATCTATAAAATAACACAAAACACAGCAAAACATTCATAAAACCCGAGAAATCATATAAAATATTAGGTCAAAGGGGTGGTAAATAATGATATATTTTCCGTTCATCAATAACCATCGTGATAGTGGCGAAATACCATGCACACTTGTTCATTATTCGAATGGAAAAGACTTATTTCATAATCTAGAGAAATACCTATAATCGATGTCAACAAAAGGGGTGGTAAATAATGATATATTTTCCGTTCATCAATAACCATCGTGATAGTGGCGAAATACCATGCACATTTGTTCATTATTCGAATGGAAACGACTTATTTCATAATCTAAAGAAATACCTATAATCGACGTCAACAAAAGGTGCAAAAAGATGTTTGAAAAGCACACACCCCCATGGCACACCAATCTCGGTGACACAATCAAATCCTCGGGTCAGAACGCTATTGCTCGATGACTTACACCTTCGAAGACAAGCTAATATGAAGGCTAGTAAGGCGTTTGGCGCCTCTAGGTAATTGTAGCACGTGTGGTGAGATGGTGAACGTGGCATTTGGCGCTCAAGGTAACTGATGAGCGGAAAATATATCAATATTTACAGTCCATTTTACTTAATATTTTATTTAATTTCTCAAGTTTGATGAACATTTTGATGTGTTTTTATTTATTTTACAGGAAAAAAATAATATCGGGACCTAATGGAATCAACTTGGGGCTAAAACGATGAAAAATTGACAAAAAGGGTAAAAATGGAATTTCATATCTCGCGTCGCGACGCGTCACCATCAAGTGCCAAAAGCAGAGTTGCCGACACGCGACATTCACTGTATATCGCGTCGCAATGCTAAAGACCCTACGCGTCGCGACGCCGAGACAAAACGTGAGACACGCGTATCCGTGAGCATTACGCGTCCGACGCGAAAGCATATTTTTACCTATAAATAACAGCTGATTTAATTTTCCAAATTCATACTCTCCTTAGGTTTCTAATAAGGAACTTGAGGATTGTATCTTGTTTGTATTTATTTTCTCTATTTAAATTATGTAATTTTATTTTTTGTACTAATAGTTTGTGTGTTTTTATTTTCTTTTATCTCTAGTTAATTTATTTTCGCTGGGGTAAAGGGTGAAACCTTTAATATAATAATCTATGTTAATCTCAATTACATTATAATATATGAATTGAATCTAATAATCTGGATTAATTAATGACAAACTATGTTACCGCCTATATGGTCGGTTTAATAATAAACTTGGATTACCACCTATATGATCGATTTTATATGACAACCGGTTACCGCCTATATGGTCGGTGTAATTGGACTAAATTGGTTACCGCATATATTGCTGGTTTTATATGTTTGACATTATTAATTCCTAAGAAAAGATTAATTGGGTAATAATGCCAATTTATATATTATAAAAAGTGAGATTGCTAGGTTGAAATATTAAAGGTGGATCCTCCAACCCCAGCATTTTATTTTAATCTAGGGAAATGATGAAGCATAATATTCACGAGTTTCATAATTGATTTTCTTATATAATGTATGATACATTGGCTTGTTTATTGAATCTTGACCTTAATGCTTCTTGTTGACTGATCACCAATAATATTGATGTGGTTAACTTAAAATGAACTTGACGAATGGATTTTAGGTTTCGGCCTTAGATTCAATTACACACGATCTAATCTTAGGGATTTCCTTCCAGGATAGACATATACATGTCGGGCGTGTGTAGCCATAATTGGAACTTGAACTTAATGAATTTGAAGTTTCTTAATTAACATAGACATATAGTTAATTGAGTTAATTTGGATGTTTGCATCTGACTATCGACAGAGGCTTTTGCATATCTTCGTGTTCCATGTTAACAAACTAATAAATTAAACATGTATAGGAGAATCAATTCATCATTAGAGTAATATTGAGCAGATTCACAATCCTAGATGTTTTCTTTATTATTAATTTCCTTATTTTATTTTTTATTTTTATTTATTTAGTTAAATCCATATTCAACCAACAACAATCCCTTCTTACCTTAATTAGATACTAGTAAATAAATAGTATCAATAATTTAAATCGTGAGAATTAAGTCCTCGTAGGATCGATATTTTTATACTACTTGAACGATACGTGCGCTTGCGTAACGTGTGTGTTTACCACCGATCAAGTTTTTCGCGCTGTTGCCGGGGACTTAATTTTTCTTGCGCTATTAATTTTTAGGCTATCTATTTTACTTGTATCTATTTTTCTTTATTTTTATTTGTAATTTTTATTTCTTTCTTTTATTTTTTCATGTGGTTGAAAATGGATCGATATTGGGCGATGGAAGCATTACGAGTTTTAAGAGGTGGAGATAAACCCCATATCATGGAGACACAGTCCGGTTTTCTGAGGCTTGTAGTCCTGCCCAATAACTATCTATGGATGTCAGAGCCAATCAACACAACATTTGCTCAACAATTTCAGAACGCAATGATTAGATGTGCGATATGTGATGGTAACCACCCGAGCGATCAATGCATGTATCAGTATAATTCAGGGTGGCAGAATTATCAGAATCCTTCATGGTACGACAATGAAGAACCAACATACCTCACTGAACCATAATATCCATCTTATCCATCATCAACCTATGATCTTCCTCAATAACGAGAACCATCAGTGGAAGAAAGGTTGATGGACATGCTCAAGAAACGAGAAGAATGGTTGGAGAAACTGGAAGGAAAATTTGATTTTTCGGCAACTATACAGAGAATGACAGATCAAGTGAGACAATTAATAGAAAACCAGAGCTACATACCTCATGGAACATTTTCAGATGACACTGAAGCAGCCTTCGAGTTTCACGATGACACCTTAACATGGGAGGAAGCTGAGGTAGAGGTATCAGTTTAGGAGCCCGAACAAGTAGAGTCTCAAATTGATCTAGACCATTCTCTAGTCACTGAATGCATCTATGGGGAGGAATAAGTAGAAGAGCTGCCAGTACCATCCACACCAACAAATGAGGAAGAAAATTTGAATCATCAAAGTGATACTCGTGGAGCATGCATTGCACAGATGTCCGATGAAGAGCTAAATACGGAAATGCTAAAATACATCTGTGAATAAAAGATGGAATAAGATACAGGACAAAGGCAAGAGCAAGTGTGGGAGCATAATGAAAATCTCATGAAACATCACAACATTGGGGAGTATATATCGAGGACACTGCCCAAAAGCTTGACAGAATGGCACAACCATTCAAAGTCAAGCACCATACGAGACCTCTTGATATACCGTTGATCCTTTCACAGACCTATGGAGCTACAAAGTTTAAGAAGGTGGTACAGGCACTAAATCGAACAAAATCATTTTGGCCACCTCAATTTTGGAAAAGGCAATGGAAAAGCAGCGCTCATGGGATTGTCCTCACTCGGACGTCCAAAACCATACAGAAGCCTCCTTGAAGGATGGTCTTTAGCCACGTTTGACTGAAGATGTAAAATTTAGCGTTAGCAGGGATGGATGCAAATTTTTTTTTTTTATTTTTTTTTTTATTTTATGTACAGAATTTTTAATTTTGTATGTTATTTTCTGTAGGAAAAAACACAGACTGAACACTTAAGGCAGAACAAGCCAATAAAGATGAGAGTTATCACGGAATAGTGTTTGACAAAATCGCGAAGATAAAAATTCAATTAATTAGAGATGGCATGAGTAAGGAATCAACTCTTGAGATGCATCCTAGTGGATATGTTCATCAAACGAATCACAATTTGCATACAATATTAAAAAAAATGTGTCGCGATAAAACTTGCACACATCGTGACGCGAATGAGACAGAATGTGGAACTCTTCTAAGCCTTAAGCTTCACGACGCATAAACCCTTCACGTCGTGACACGATGACCTAAACACGTAAACCCCTGATTTTTAAGGCTGCACGTCGCGACACGCAACATTCAGTGTTGTGACGCGACTGCGATTACAGGACATAGAACAACAACCCACGCGTAAATCTCTCATTTCTTCTCTCATTTTCTTCATATTCTCTCTCACACTCTCTAAACGAAAATCACCAAATCTCTCCAAAATCACTCCCTCAACGCACCAAACACATAACACACCCATAAATCATTCCCTATTTCGTAAGCCACGACTCCAAGATTCAAGAACGCCCCCAAGACAGGTTCTACTTATTCTTCTTCGTTTATTTTAATTTTGTGAGAATTTATTGGGTGGAATTTGTTGTTTCTGAGAAGAGATTTGTGGGCGAAGTGTTATTGAAATTTTTGAAGTGTTTAGATATTAGTGTGATAATTTATGGAAAAGCTTGAAAAACAGGGGAAACTCTGCCAAAAATATTCAAATCCCGCCATGGCATCTAAGAGAGCACGAACCAAAGCGGCTGTTGGACCAAGCTTTGATTCAATAAAATTTTTGTCAGAAGCTGCCGACCGACGATACGAAAAGGGGATGGGATAAAAATTCCCTATCATTGAAAGAGGGTTTGACATCAACCCCGGGCAGTTTCCCCAGATAGATAGAATTATCACCGCCCGATATTGGCATAATCTTTACCAACATCATGCCCCCATATGCATTCCCGTGGTTAGAGAGTTTTACGCCAATGCTTACGAGCATCAGGCTTATCAGGTTTTGATTCGAGGGCAACAAGTCTCATTCGATAGGTCAATAATTAATCGGTATTATGGGTTGCCCAACATAGAATATGATGAATACACGGCAGCCATTGAGCATCTTGACATGACCCATCTTACAAAAACACTTTGCATCCCCAATGCTGTCTAGGATATGAGCAGCAGCGGGGAACATTTAAAGATGAGTTTGAGATACCTGAAACCAAATGCTCGAGTTTGGTTCCACTTCCTAACCCGCACACTTCTGCCTTGCTTCCACATCACTAATGTGACCAATGAACGAATGATTCTACTGTATTCTCTACTTGAAGGACATACCATTGAAGTAGGTGGGCTGATATCCAGCAATATTATTGGGGCAACACACTCTGCACAAACCGGCCTTTTATATTGCAGCTTAATCATAAACCTCTACACACTGGCTAGGGTGCCCGTAGACTTAATGGAAGAAACGATGCAGCCCACCACTACATTATCCACACGAATTATACAACAACTTCAAACAGAGAGACCAGCACCATCCAATTTCTCTTCAGCACCTGCAGTACCACAACAGCAACCTCGACCCACGCATAGATCATTGTGGCCCTGCTCCATGACACAATGCATAGAACGGTTGGAATCTTGCATCGATTTCATAGCTTAACTGCTTCAACAAATGGCACGTCATCAGAGAATGAACGACGATCAGATTCTGGACATTCCAGGGACAGCAGCGAGGATGACGATGGGCTGAGGCTTGAATCACCACGGTAATATTGTTCCCTTATCTTTATACTCTGTAACGCATTGGGGACAATGCTAGATTTAGGTTTTGGGGTTGGGTTGCATGTTTATATTCTTTGCTCTGTTATGTTTTTCCTACATTTGTGTTTTCTTTCTGCATATTTTAATTTTTGCATGTCATGTTTGTTTGAAGTATTTTATTTAAAAGCCAAAAAATAAATAAAATAAAAAATAAAATAAAGAGTCTAATGATGATGTTGTTTGTCTTAGTAAAAAGCTTTAGGAAACGATAAATGCTAATTTCACTTTTATATTTTATTTTGGGCATAATATCTAGATCAGACTCATATGCACTAGAAAATAGTTATGTAGAAGTTAGATAATAAGGAATTGACAAAGTGACTAGTTGAAATAATTGGTGAATGATGAATGACCGTTTGCCTGAATATTTATTTCTGTTTGCATTTATTTATGATGTGCGGTATGATGATGATGATATATATAAAAAATGGCCATGCTTTTACTTAGTAACTGGACATCTTGCCTGACCAACAATGATTGTTCGCGTCAAATGGTACGGCTTGAGTGAGTTAGATAATAAATAAGCTTTTACTTAGTAACCGGACATCTTCCCTCAATAAGCAGTGATCGTTGGCGTCATACGGTAGAGCTTAAAAAAATATATTATACCACAGTTTACGTATATTGTAGCAGACAGAATAATTTTTAGATAGTTAGGTTGGTTTGACCCATCAACTACTGAGAATTGAGACAAACTCACCTAGTTGGTTACTTAAAATAAAAGCTGTTTACAGAGCTGTTCACACACACACTTAGAGTCTGATTTAGATACTTTGTTCAAAAGAATGGATTTTGGTTGTAGTATGTATTTTGAAAGTTCCTTTAACTTTGTTACTAGACATTCTCTGAGGACATTTTATATGTAGTTACTATATTTGTTTATTTTATTTCTTTCTTTTGTTTATTCTGTTTTACATTTATGTGTGATTGCATATGCATGTAATTGACATTTGTGGGTATCGTCACTGTAAATCCTTACGAGACTATAACTCGTCCACTAGGGACACCTAGGGGTTTAAAGGCTTGTTGAATACGCTAAATGCAACTGTGATCCCTACGAAAGCGGCTTAGATTAATTAGTCTTAGTTGTTTATTTCATTTTATTTCTGTTTATTTTGTTCGAGGACTAGCAAAATGTTAGGTTTGAGTGTGTGATAAGCGGAAAATATATCAATATTTACCGCCTCTTTTACTTAATATTTTATTTAGTTTCTCGAGTTTGATGAACGTTTTGATGTGTTTTTATTTATTTTACAGATAAAAATAATACCGGGACCTAATGGAATCAACTTGGGGCTAAAACAATGAAAAACAGACAAAAAAGGCAAAAATAGAATTTCACATCTCGCGTATGCATCGCATCGCGTTGCCAAAGACCCTACGCGTCGCGATGCATAGAAAAAATGCGTGACACGCGTATCCGCGTATATGCGTCGTGAAGTGAAAACCATTACGCGTCGCAACGCGAAGGCAAAATTTTGCCCATAAATAGTAGCTGATTTCATTTTCCAAATTCATACTCTTCTTAGGTTTCTAATAAGGAACTTGAGGATTGTATCTTGTTTGTATTTATTTTCTCTTTTTAAATTATGTATTTTTATTTTTAGTAATAATAGTTTATGTGTTTTTATTTTCTTTTATGTCTAGTTAATTTATTTTCGCTGGGGTAAAGGGTGAAACCTTTAATATGATAATCTAGGTTAATCTCACTTATATTATAATATATGAATTGAATCTAATAATCTGAATTAATTAATGGCAAACTATGTTACCACCTATATGGTCAGTTTAATGATAAACTTGGATTACCGCCTATATGGTCGATTTTATATGACAACCGGTTACCGCCTATATGGTCGGTGTAATTGGACTAAATTGGTTATCACCTATATGGCTGGTTTTATATGTTTGACATTATTAATTTCAGAGAAAAGATTAATTGGGTAATAATGTCAATTTATATATTATAAAAAGTGAGATTCATGGGTTTGAAATATTAAAGGTGGATCCCGTAACCCCATCATTTTATTTTAATCTAGGGAAATGATGAAGCACAATATTCACGAGTTTCATAATTGATTTTCTTATATAATGTGTGATACATTGGCTTGTTTATTGAATCTTGACCTTAATGTTTCTTGTTGACTGATCACTAACAAGATTGATGTGGTAAACTTAAAATGAACTTGACGAAGGAATTTTAGATTTCGGCCTTAGATTCAATTGCACACGATCTAATCTTAAGGATTTCCTTCCAGGATAGACATATACATGTCCGGCGTGTGTAGCCGTAATTGGAACTTGAACTTATTGAATTTGAAGTTTCTTAATTAACATAGACATATAGTTAATTGAGTTGCTTTGGATGTTTGCATCTGACCATCGACAGAGGTTTTTGCATATCTTCGTGGTTCAAGTTAATAAAATAATATAGTAAACATGTATAGAAGAATCAATTCATCATTAGATTAATATTGGGCGGATTCACAACCCTAGATTTTTTCTTTTTTATTAATTTCCTTTATTTTTATTTTATATTTTTATTTATTTAGTTAAATCCACATTCAACTGACAACAATCCCTTCTTACCTCAATTAGATACTTGTAAATAAATAGCATCAATAATTAACATCGTGAGAATTAAGTCCTCGTAGGATCGATATTTTTATACTACTTGAGCGATATGTTCGCTTACGTAACGTGTGTGTTTACCACCGATTAGTATCCATAACACGTACGAATTGAATAACAATTTTGAGGTACTATGATAGCCTCCGGTTT
Source organism: Zanthoxylum bungeanum (assembly GCA_019454045.1). Taxonomy (NCBI): domain Eukaryota; kingdom Viridiplantae; phylum Streptophyta; class Magnoliopsida; order Sapindales; family Rutaceae; genus Zanthoxylum; species Zanthoxylum bungeanum. The sequence continues at coordinate 38,988 of SKCR01035781.1, read as the reverse complement.
ACCTAGTGTGAGGAGGGGGAATGCCCCCATGGCACTCAACGTCATTTTTCGGATATGTAAGAGTATAGAGCGAAAGGCTAAAGGGCCTTTGTGGTATTTTCGGACTCGGTGTCTACCTAACATAAGGAGGAGAATGCCCTCATAGCGTTGGCTACCTCCTAATATGTATCTCAGACAGCCAGGACATTTGGACTTTAAGGATCAAAATTGTTGTTTTAAAGCAACATGGAACAAGATGCTATCATTGTGGCTTCGTTCCGCTGAGGATCTATTGTGAGAATGGCATGACAATAGTTCATTCCCTCATAGCCAATGGTTTGATTGGCTCGGGATTGGATTTGTTCCGTCGATGCCCTAATATTATGAGAATGGCATGAATAGGGTTCATTCCTTCGTGGCCAAATATTTTGCTTGGTTTGGGGCTGGATTCATTCCGATGAGGCCCTACTATTATGAGAATGGCACGAGGAGGGTTCATTTCCTTGTGGCCAAGTGTTTTGGTTGGCTCGAAGCTAGATCTGTTCTTATGAGGCCCTATTATTGTGAGAATGGCACGAGAAAGGTATGCATGGCAGAAAAGCCCGAAGCCCGGCCCGGCCCGGCAAGCCCGGCCCGGCCCGGGCGGGCTTTGGCCCGGCCCGGGGTAACACGGGCCCGGGCCGGGCTTCACGTAAAAAGCCCGGGCCCGGCCCGGCCCGGGCTTAAAATATATAAATAAATATTTTAATTTATAAAATATATAAATTTTTATAATAAATTTTTTATATTTATAATTTTTTGTAATAAAAAAATCGAATCCGGACTTAAAATAAATAAATAAATATTTTAATTTATAAAATATATATATTTTTATAATAAATTTTTTATATTTATAATTTTTTATAATAAAAAAATCGGATCCGGACTTAAAATATATATATTTATATAATAATTTTTTTATTTATAATAAAAAAATTAGGCCCGGGCCCGGCCCGAGCCCGGCCCGGGCCCGACCGGGCCTACCCGGCCCGGCCCGATGACTGCACGGGCCCGGGCCGGGCTTTGATGGGCCCGGCCCGAGCCCGGCCCGTTGCCATGCATAGAGAAAGGTTCATTCCCTCAAGGCTAGGTGTGTATTTAATAGCATGAGGTTGAAGTTTATCCCCCCATGTTCTTGCTGAAATAGTACAAAGAGGGCCAAGATCCCTCGAGTTCATGAAATTGAATGGCATGGGGTTGGCGTTTCTCTCATGGCACTGTTGAGCACCAAGAGGGTTGAGCTCTCTCAGGTTCGTGAAATTCAATGACACGAGGTTTACTGCTATGTCTATGATGTCGGTGACACCATACTGTTGGTCTCATAACCCGTAGAGAGTATGGATAGCCCTTCGGGGGGACTAATCAGAGAATAATGGAGTCATTACCCAGTATGAAACACTGGGAATGATTTAAGACCTCACTACACCCCTCGTATGTGTTGAAGTTGGTGCTTGGAGCGCCAATCAGAATTGTATATTTTATTATTTATTAATAAAATAACTATATTTTCATTCCATACCTTATTATTGGTATTACTATTATACATATTAGATTGATGTATAGATATGCTAAGAATGACACCGACCTTAGAATAGTCTTGTAGTAATATTGGACACTGGGTGGTCCGACATTGGGATAAGTATTACTATTGTAAACTATTCTTAAAGTGTGTGTGTGTGTATTCCTGGTTGTCGGTTTTGGAATACGGTCGAATTCCTATAACCTAGATGACTAGCACATGTCATTTATTGGAATTGGAGTTCCAATGGTTTAACCCGATGTACCATGAGTTTTGGAAACTCATATAGACGTGTGGGCATTGGTTGGACAGAATACTGAATGACTCACAAGTGATTCCTAATAGTTGGAAGTACACACCACCGTCAATAGGAATCTCTTCGAGTCGAGTAGCATATGTAATCCTTTGACTATGGGATAACATTGATTTTGTGTGAGATCTTCCACATTTTGATGCCATGTATGTCAGAAACCTTTCATGGTATGGCCTCTAGATGTTCATTGGGTGTGGACCTATGTACTCAGTAATCAAGTGTGAAGCAAGATAGAAACCGTCGGCCCGTATGTGTACCATAAGGGGTTTAGGTATCCATGTGAGTAAAATCACGATTCTAAAAGCTTTGGCCAAATTCGATCACCTAGGGTGGATCACATCAATTATAAAGAATCGTGGACATGTCGACATGAGAGGTGCGCCTCGGAAACTTGACGGTGTATTCTATTTTTTCCTAAGCACAACTCGGATAGCCTATGACGTAGGGATTATTAAACATATGTGATGACCTCGACTTGTATAGTTCTGAAAGGTCGTTTGTGTTCTTCGCAAATTCGGAGGTGGCCGAATTGCGTACATATTAGCTAGGCTTATATGACAAATGTATCTGAACTTAGAGAGTTCCAATATGAAGTGTACTCGTTGAGCAATTGGGTAGCCGAGTAATTTTGATAAAAGATAATTTTCGATATTATAATTATCAACTAAGATAATCAAGTGTTATTGGATAACACTGATTATTTACTTTGACCTAATTGGATTAATTTAAAAATTACACAAGGGTTTAATTGTAAAATCATAATTATCTCTACCATTTGAGGATATTATGGTAATTATAAGTATGTAAAAATAAGTGGTTTTGGCTTTATTTAATTAGATTAAATCAAAGTGGGAAACATTGAACTAATACATTTCCTAATCCTTGTCTTGATTTAATTGGATTAAATCAAAGTGATAGACAGTGGAGATTAGTCACACCTAATTATACATATTTGGACAAATTAGATTAAGCCTACCTAAAAGTTGATTACAACTTTTATTAATTAAAAATTGCCTACGTTTTGCTATAAATAGCAAGCTTTATGAAGGTTTTAATTAAGCAAAGCTAAGCCTGAGAAAGCTATAAACAAGTAAATTCTTGGAGAAATTAGCCTAAGTTAGAGAAGTGTTTAGAGAAGGTTGTGAGGTCTCTACAACATCTCATCTAGGAGAAAGCAAGATTGGATCTTGGAGTGAAGCTTGCTAGCATTGAAATCAAGGTTGGATTTTGAAGTCAAGCTTGCAACACTTTGAAAGTTCTCCCACCATTTTAGCAAAGAGAAGGAGATTGAATCTTTGCATCAAGCTTGCTAGGTAAGTTTGAACTTCTCTTAATTTATAAATTATGTATTGAATGCATGATCACATAGCTTAATGTTAAAATAAGGCTAATAAATTATGTTAGGATACTTTAGAAGTATAAACACAATATGCTTGTTAATTAGGTCAAAGATGTTCGTGTTGGATATAGAACAATTAATAAGAGTTTGGAACTCAAAGTTAAAGCTTAGAGCTATGGCTACCATTCTAGAATCATTTGACCACTTTTAGGTGAACTAGAATTGTTAATGAGACATTTCTTATTGGGATTCTAAAATTGGTTAATGTTTAGATTCAAACAAATGCATATAAGTATTAGAATACATGTATGTTAGTTGTATAACATGTGTTGTGGTTGGTTTTGATGTTAAAATTGGTTTTAAAGTGTATTGAAATGATAGGAGAAAATTGGAAGTGTTTAGGATTGATTTGAAGGTTGAAATTGCTCACTGCCCAGGTAAACGTCTCGACTCTGACCCTTCAACGTCGCGAATCTGAGCATCAGGCCTATGAGCATCGTGACTCATATCCTTCCACATCGCGACACTGAGATATTTAGCTCTCAGAGTTGCTCTCGTACTTTGGAGCGTCTCGACTCCCTTCCAGCGAGTTGCGACTCCCAGGGCTGACGAACACTAAAACTTCATTTTCTTCATATTGGAGTTTCCGAACTCTGATGTGGTCCCCGTTTTATCCTACGGACTCGTATTAGAATGTAGTTTTCATTAAAATATTTTAAAAAAAAACACATATCCCTCATATCCTTGGGTTATACCTACTTCCACTACACGGGACAGCGATCCGACACTAGGGGTTCCACAACTGCCCCAATTGAATGGTATCAGTAGCAATGCTTAACCACACAATACATGTTGCATGTTAGACATGTATTTGAATCTATGCCTCTGTATTTTAATTTAATTATGCATAAGACATATTGGATATGTAAAACATGTTTTACATTAAAATTTGACCTAATTAAATTAGCGACTTGATTGTCATAAATCTCCCATGATTAGGTGATCACTTTATTTTAAGTAATAATATTAGTAATGTTGGAGCATTATTGGATGGTCCGTCTTGTCAATACGGAGATGAATGAGTTCTTACTACTTATATCAAAGATCATCATTAGTGTGAGGGTATAATTACTCGGAACTTAGGTCGCTCTGGTAAAATATTAGATGTAACGTGATGAGTTAACACAGTCACCCAATATCGTCATTAGTGTGAGGGTGTACATACGAAGCTCATTAGTACACATTGACAAGCATACACCTAGAACACGTCTTAATCCTAGATTGTCATTAGGAGTCAAATGATGTGATCGACCTTAGAGGTCTACCTAATGAGTTTATAAAGACCAAGATCGTCATTAGTGTGAGGCTGAAGTACATGTCATGGGATCCACTTCCCGTTATGAAATTTTGATAGATAAATTTCTATTTTTCCGTTAAGGGAGATTACAGAATTAAATAAAGTAGGATGAAACTAATAAATTTAAAATTCCATAATCAATAAGTGTTATTATTTTAAAATGAAAAATATTTGCTACTGTTTAGAAATATTGTCTTGTAGATGGTTGTCGCTAATCTATTGATGAGACTTTTGGATACCAATAAGCTAAATGAGCCGAGAATTATTTTGAATGGGAAATGAACATACGCATTGTCCTGGAGTTTGAAAAATTGACTTACATCACAGTCAATCCACTGCCTGTTGAAATCGATCTGGATTCCACTCCCGAAGAGCGAGAAACTTTTAATAGATGGAAAGATGATAACCTTAAGGTGAAATCCTACATCTTGGGATCGATGGTTCCAGATTTGTTGAGACAGTACATTGAAGTACCGAATGCTTGGAGCATCATGCGAACACTCAAGGAGTTATTTGAGGAAAATCAAGAGATGTAATTTTACCGAAGGTTTAAGGAATTGTTCCGTGCTGAACTCAAGGTTGGAAGAGCTGTCAACATTCATATTCTGAACATGATCGACCAGATTCGATACTTGGAACGACATGACATTGTGATTGATGAACGGTTGGGCCATAATTTGATCTCATCTTCTTTGTCTGGTTTTTAGCTGGCTTTGTATTAAACTTCCATATGCACTCGATGTAAGTTCGCTACGAAGAACTTCATAACATGTTACGCACGGCGAAGCATGATTTGAGGAAATGTAACTCAACATTGTACCTCCATGGTGGAGCTGAATCTTCAAAGACTTCTGGAAATTCAAAGAAAACAAAGGTGGGGAAGAAGAAAATTGCAAAGAAGAACTCCAAGAAGCGTAAAGACGTAAAACCGTAAATAGCTCGTGACCAATCTCTACCTTGCAAGAAGTCTGGACACTGGAAGAATGACTGTCCAGAGCTGATAGGAAAAGCAGGACCCTCAAGTACGCTTTGTATTTTTTCAATTATTGACATCTCATTAGCCTTAGATGCAAATAGTGGATGGTTGGTAGACACTGGCATATCTACTTATATTTACAACTCCTGCAAGTAATAAGGGAAAAAAGAAGGCTGAATAAAGGGGAGATCCAGCTTAGAGTTGACAATGGCGAGACATTGGATGTTAAAGCCATAGGAACAGTTGTTTTAGATCTCCCCAATAGTGTTAAATTAAATTTACAAGACTGTTATTATGTTCCCTCATTTATCAGACAAATAATATCACTGTCAATATTAGATAAAGATGGATATAAAATAAATATTAAGGATGAAACTTTATGTTTATATGATAAAGATAATTTATTGAAATGTGAATGTTCTTTATCAAACGGTCACTATGATTTGGAAACATATAGAGATGACTTTAATGTAGAGGAAAATACAAATAGGAAATTTGAATGAAATAATATTGAATTATGGTATATGATATTGGGCCACATAAGTGTTAAACGTCTATCCAAATTAGTAAAGAATGGTTTGATTGAAAATCTTACCTTAGATCCTTATCCGATTTGTGAGTCATGCATCCAAGGGAAGATGACAAAGGCCTCATTTCTTGGTGTTGGACACCGCGCTGGAGATTTATTAGAGCTAATACGCAAGGATATGTGTGGTCCATTAAATCATGCTGCTCATGCTAGTTCAACATACTTCATGACTTTCACGAATGATAAGTTTAGATATGGTTATGTCTATTTGATGAGACATAAGTTGGAAACATTTGACAAGTTCAAAATATTTCGAAACGAAGTAGAAAAATAAACCAGTAAATTCATCAAATTCCTTAGATTAGATCGAGGCGGTGAATACATGAGTGAGGAATTCAGAAATTATTTAAGGGAGAATGAAATTCTTGCCCAATATAGCCCACCAAGAACACCTCAACATAATGGCGTGTATGAGCGTAGAAATCATACTTTATTGAATATGGTGCGAACAATGATGAGCTATACAAATCTTCCTTATTAACTTTGGGGATACGCTTTACTTACTGCTGCCCACATACTTAATAGAGTTCCATCAAAATCTATTTCTACGAACCCCTATCAGATATGGTTCGGTAGAAACATTGAACTAATACATTTTCTAATCATTGTCTTGATTTAATTGGATTAAATCAAAGTGATAGACAATGAAGATTAGTCACACCTAATTATATATATTTGGACAAATTAGATTAAGCCCACCTAAAGTTGATTACAACTTTTATTAATTAAAAATTGCCTAAGTTTTGCTATAAATAGCTAGCTTTATGAATGTTTTAATTAAGCAAAGATAAAGCTTGAGAAAGCTATATACAAGTAAATTCTTGGAGAAATTAGCCTAAGTTAGAGAAATGTTTAAAAAAGCTTGTGAGGTCTCTACAACATTTAATATAGGAGAAATCAAGATTAGATCTTGGAGTGAAGCTTGCGAGCATTGGAATCAAGGTTGGATCTTGAAGTCAAGCTTGCAAAACTTTGGAAAGTCTCCCACCATTTCAGAAAGAGAAGGAGATTACATCTTTGTAACAAGCTTACTAGGTAAGTTTAAACTTCTCTTAAGTTATGAATTATGTATTGGATACATGATCACATAGCTTAGTGTTGAAATAAGACTAATAAATTGTGTTAGGATACTTTAAAAGTCTAAACACAATATGCTTGTTAATTAGGTCAAGGATGTTCATATTGGATATGGAATAATTAATAAGAGTTTGGAACTCAAAGTTAAAGCTTAGAGATATGTATACCATTCTAGAAACACTTGACCACCTTTAGGTGAACTAGAACTGTTCATAAGATATTTCTTATTGGGATTCTAAAATTAATTTATGTTTATATTCAAACAAATGTATATAAGTATTTAGAATACATGTATGTTAGTTGTATAATATGTGTTGTGATTGGTTTTGATGTTAAAATTAGTTCTAAGGTGTATTGAAATGATACAAGAAAATTGGAAGTATCTAGGATTGATTTGAAGGTTGAAATTGCTCACTACCCTGATGAGCATCTCGACTCTGACCCTCCAGCGTCGGGACACTGAGCATCAGACCTAGAAGCATCGCGACTCCCATCCTTCCACGTCGTGATGCTGAGACGTTCAGCTCTCAGAGTTGCTATTGCACTTTGGAGCGCCTCGACTCACATCCAGCGCGTCGCGACTCATAGGGCTAACAACACTAAAAATTTATTTTCTCCGTTCCGGAGTTTCCGGACTCAGATTTAGTCCCTGTTTTTTCATACGGACTCTTATCGGAATGTATTTTTCATTAAATATTTTAAAATATACATATCCCTGATATCCTTGGGATAGACCCACTTCCGCTGCGCGGGACACCGATCTGACCCTAGGGGTTCCACAACTACCCTAACAACATGGTCCGACCTTAAACCAGTTTGGGTTCTGAATGGTCTCTTATTGATGTCAGTATAACATTTACACTCAAATGATGTATCATCACATTTTATAATGTAATAACACTCAATAATAATTTATAAAGCACACAACAACTCAAACATGAATAGCGAAAGTAATAGATAAAGCAAATAAAGGTCTATACATTATTACAATATTGTTAAAAATGATAATGAAATCTGAGTAGGATTCTCATGGGCTTGGCCTCGGAGAAGCCTGGTCAGATATACATATGAAGCACTTATATCTAGTTAGACTTATAGAAAGTCTGATTGGATATCCTGCATAAGCCAGGAACGCAAAAACAGGTATGACATTAACAATGACATGCAAAAATCTTAAAAGTAGTATTTTAAGATTGTTTAAATGGTGCATAAATACATGAATGTAGTAATACCAATGGAGAAAATAATGAAATAGTAAATATGGAGATGTCACATAATCATGCATAAAAAAATAACATGAATAAAAATAGGAACTTAATGGAAATTATAGAATTATGATAAGACAGTAACTATGATGATGACATAACCATATTAGTGAGATCACATATGAACAGAGACTATGCCCTTCGTTGGCCTGGCCTCAGAGAGGTCGGTAAAATATACATCTTAACTGTCATGTTCGACCAGACTTGCAGGGAATCTAGCCATATATGCATTGGGGTAGGAGCTCAAAATAATGTTCAAGACTAAAGCAGTAAATAACACAACTATTATGCTATAAGACAACAAAATTAAAACAAAATCATGCATAGAGTAATAGGTGATCAGAGGCATGCTTGGAACAAATTATGCATAGTTAACAATGCACAAACATGACATGGCATAAAAAATTAAAATTCATCTGATTCTTGTATATGATTACTCCCCAATAGTACTTGGCATTGAATTCCAAGTGCATACCATACTACCGTCCAATCAAAATTAACTATGAAATTTATGTATGGGTTTCCATTCTATATACCAATGAGAGGTATCCATATACAGCCGAATATAGTGTATATCCGGCTGGATGTATATCATATCCGACCGGATATACTGGTTCAGAACATAAGCAGTAAAACACAAAATAATAATGATAGGGATATGATGCCCTCAGGTCATATATTTTCTATAGTTTGGCTAAAAAAGAAGCATCTGCAAGATGGATTGTTGATTGGTGGATTATTGGAAGGTGGGAAACTTTAGAAAGTTTACTGGTTTTTTTCACGAATTTTCTCTCCAAACTTCAATGTTTTGGAATGTCAGAGAGTTTTTAAGTGATATCATATTTAGTTTTGTGAAAGATGAAGCCCTTTTTATTGTAAAACAGCAGGGTCTAAGGATGGGAAGGAGAGAAAGAATCCCCCCACTTCCCCGGTGATTGCCAATCTACATTGTCAGTTACAGATTGATGCATATCCGATCGGATATACACCTTATAACATACATCCGGTCTGACATATCATGCCCGTAATTTCAATAACTGATGATTTACATAATCAATGATAGCTCACTGTACATTCGGATGGATATGAAATTTAAATTATATATCTGGCCATACATATAATTTGAATTATATATTCCGACTGGATACCAATCAAATCTCGTGATTTCAGGAATTGGCAATTGGCACATTCGTTGATAACTCGCTCACATCCGGTCAGATTTAGGGTTTTCAAGGTATATTCGGCAAACTGAAGGTAGACCGAATATAGGGATGTCTAACCAGTGTTTGTTTGTATTTCTTGAACTTACTATAGTTCATTTCCTTTCCGGCATTCATCCTTGTAATTTTCCAAGCTTTCAGAGGTTGTCCCCATAAAAGACTCATTATTGGGCTATGCATAAAGTGTCTACAATCTCTCCCTCATGGCCTTGTTGAAATAGCAGCATTGAGGGTCAGGCTTCCTCAATATCTTTATAATAAATAGCATGGGGTCAGAGTTTCTCCACATGGCCATATTGAGATGAACAGCAATAAGAGGGCTAGGATCCCTCGGGATTAGTATAGCGGACAACACTAGGAAATTTTCCTATGGGTTATGTTTTTGATCGGGCTTCAGGACGAATACAAGAAGAGTAAAAATGAGGACACTAGCCTCATTTTTTAGCTAAGCGACAACCAATGCTGACTCAGGTCGGTCTTAAGAACTGGACAATGCCTCATGGCGTCAGAATGGGTGGCAAGTGGTTAAATTCAAATTAATGGCTTGGATATGGACCACTTGTTTAGTTAATCTCACGCATCCAAGTTTTGGCGGGCAAGTCACATATGGATGATATTTGGCAAATCGATGAGATAAAATGAAATGGGGATTTGATAGATGTGAGAGGCATTTAATGAATGCAATTATGCCTTCGCATATTCCAAAGGGTGTTTCAATGCCCTGTAATCGCCTTTTCAGATACCAAAAAAGAGAAGATGACTAACATGAAAGAGCTCATGTTTGGCAATATACAAGCAGTCCGTCCCGAGGTGGTTAGACGTGGAAGTGTTTTGGCAATATGGAGTGAGGGGTTTCAACTCGAGGATATCTGATCGGTCTTTATCTACATACACCACCATCTTTTGTACAGTTTCCTGCATCAACTTGCAAACTCGTTGATACCAAGAACTATGGGATAAATATTGATGGTGATTTTTTTAAAACTATTACCCCCAATGAAGGTTCGGATACCGAGAAGGGCAGAAGAGAATTTGTACTTAGCCGAAAGTAGATGGCAATGGCCCAAGGGTTTTGAAGTAAGAAATGGAATAAAGAGTGACCCGACCACTGTATGAGCTGAGGCTTTCTCCCATGAGAGATAGCGAGCAAAGGCCCAAGGGCCCAGAAAGATTTGGCGTTTGGCAGGAAGACCCGACCACATGGTACAAAGAAGTTCTCTCAATGGCGGAACATGTTGAAGATGAAGCAAATAGTGATACCGACCCGACCACATGAAAATAAGGATTCCAGGTTGCTGAGAGTCTTAAGGACCCGATCAGATGAGGTCCTTACATGTGAACCCGACCCATTTGAATAATTAAATGGCAGGGCTTTGATAAGTGTCATCTGCATTAGTATTCCGACTCGAGGAACGAAGATGGGATCACGGGCTGACCAATATTGGAGCCATATGAAGTATGCCTCAACTCGGACGGTGTGCTTCTAGAAGGCTAATCATGACAGAAGAAAAGCAATGGTTTTTATTGAAGATAGACCATGTCAGCTGTCTATGAGTCGGTGTAGTGGCAAAGCAGAGCCGCCATAGGCCTCCATAGATTGTCGTAGGCTGGAGCAGTGGCAGAGGATTGAGCTAATCTGATTGGCTAGATTGAGGGTGGTTGAGGAATGCAGTGTTTATAATGATGACCTAATGACGTTGACTGACATCAGAGTCGGTAGAATAGTATCTTTAAGAGTCTATATAAAGGGTTTCAAGTCACTATTTCAGGGGTTAGAAAATTTTACATTTCACAACTTGTAAAATTGAGAGCTTAAAAGCTAAGGATAGAGAGAGAAAGTTGGTCATTCACCCGATCACTTGTGAGAGCTATACCGAGCTTGCTAAGACCCGATGTGTTTTATTATTGTATTTGTGATCCCCCCCCCCTCCCAAATTTATAGCTCGGGTCGGTCTTGACCCCGAGATATAATAAAATATCTCCCTTTCTTCCGTTGACGTAGGTAGTAGTCACTCTCCGCTGAACCACGTAAAATCTCTATGTTTATCATGTCTGCTTATTAAATTTATGTTGTTTCCTACTAACCAAACAAATTCAATGTTCGAGAGAGGTTTATTCGAGGGATGAATTCCTTATTTTGTCATTCGAGCAAAAAACAGTCGTCTACAAAATAAAATTAAAAACACAAAAGATTATTAATTTTATAGTACAATACACAAATTTACCTCTACAATTATAAACGATGACGTCTTTTTTGTCTTCTGTTTTGGTTTTTCAGAAACTGTAAGTTGTTTTGTTTTATAAGGTGGATTCCTTTTAGCTTGGGCTTCTATTGGATCAAATATGTTTTTCATCTCATCAGTTTTACTGCCCATATTTTTTCCATAATTTCCATAACCATGAGCAGTTGGTTGATAAATCCACATTTCACTTTATTTTCCAGTTCATTCTGAATTTTCAATCCAATCCATTACTTTGGTATAACTTTCTTCATCATCTGCAGCCATGTTTGCATTCTTAGTCAAACCAACACACATTTTCTCATATCATACTTGTTTAGTTGTAAAACTTCACACATCATAACTATTTTTTTTTTTTACCTTATCATGATATTTCTGCACATCTTTCCTTAACCTTAATAAGATGTACTTTTCTGGAAGAAAAAATGTCATTTCATATCAATATTGTAATGGCATATCTGTAAAGGATGCCTCTGAATTGAAATCGTGAACACAAAAAATCTTACACTCATCTTATTGAAACAAAATTTTGAATTATCCTTCAAAAAAAAAAATGTATCCATACTCATTACATTGAGTAGTCGACAATTCTATTCAAAAATAATTTTTCAAAAAACATAGAACCAATAATATCTCTCATCTTACAAACCATCTAATCATTCATTGTCACCTAAATCATATTTAATAAGCAAAATTTCTTCAAATATAGCAGGAATCTGTGAATCATACACAGTTGAACGTCAAACAAAACTGATGGATTGATTTTGTTTGTAAGCCCCTAACTTTTCAGTCAATTTCTTAAATATATGCCACAAACACCATTGATGTCTAGTATTAAAAAAAAATTTCAATTATTTTTTCATTATTCTATCTTGGTCCATAATGATTTCGATAGGAGCATAATCAGACATATATGTTAGCCATGTCTGAAATAATCACAGTGTCCTCACATGAAATCAATCCACATCCAAATAAATTTTATTGATTATGATGATTAATTCCCACAAAAGGAACAATTGGCATGTCACACTTATTTTTTAGATACGTTGTATCAAATGTTACTTCTCCAAAATATTTATTGGCTTGCCTACTCATTTTATCTGCCCAAAATAATTTTTCAATCGACCATCCTCATATATGTCAATACTAAAGAAAAATCCTTCACATTTTGATTGTATTTTCTAAATATATCTTTGAATTGCAAGAGCATTCCCTTTTTTAATCCGTAGTCGTCGAATTTTGTTGACGTGATTTTTACTATCTTTTTTCTAAGAACAAGAGATTTTTATATCCTCCAGCTTCAACAAGAATAGACTTGAAATTTTTTTTTATTTCTAACTCATGCTTGATCATTTATTTGAAGTTGTCTCTTTGCACTTGAAATAATTTAGCGATTGCATCGAAAAAACTTGGATTTATTCGGACTTAATTATATGTCCTAAAATCAGTTATGGATCTAATGATTTAAGACATAATGTTTGTAATATAGTTTATTATTTATTAATAAAAGACATTTATTAACTAAAAATTATTACATCCATATTTTATGTATATGTCATGAGATATTATGTCAAATGAATATCGTTAATCCAGAAGATGTTTGTGAATAATTATCAGAGTCAACGATATTCATATATGTCTCAAATTAAGTTCTTTGTAAAATGTGATTGTTATATAAGACAATAATATATCACTTGACCAATATTATTGTGTGTCGCCTAGATTGACATATGATATTAATAGAATGGATTGTGAGTCTCATATCATAAGAACACAAACAATAGATGTTTCATTAGTAAAATGAAATATCGAACACGATACAGAAACGTAAGATCACATGGTAATATTATCTAAGGTTATTGATCTTTGTAATAATACATTAGTATCGTGATATCCTCTGACCTGAGATCATATGATAACTTGTGTGATACTTTTGGTTCACTAGTATATCCTCATTCGACTATCCACGTCCTTTGAATAAATACTAGATAGCCTTGAGCGATTGACGTACGAAGTCACGTATGCTTCAAGATGGGATCTGATAGCTTTGATAATAAAAGAGATGTTTCAAGTAAACTCAAAGTTGTGGATATAAGTTTTTGGCCAAAGCAGTCGATATCTTAGAGATATCAAATCCACAAGATAAAGTTTAAAGATATATCAAATATAAGGATTTGACCTTCCCATGATCTCAGACTCGATAAAAAACATAAATATAGCAATCAAGATGACTGAAAGATTAGCGTTAAGGGACATAATCCTAGGTGAAAATGTCTTTAACGGCGTAAATTTTCAGATTGGGAAATGAATCTCAGAATAGTCCTGGGAGCCGAGAAGTTACTTTATTTGATAGAGCGACCTCTCGGGCCTAAGCCCGGAGTTGAGCAAATAGTAGAGCATGAGCTTAGGAAGACTCATCGTGATGATAACTTTAGTGCTCAATCTGATATGCTTGCCGCAATGACACCTTAATTTCGTCATCAGAACTAAGGATTAGATCTTTATACTATGATGTTGAAATTAAGGGATCTTCATAGATCTAACCTTAGATCTGAGAAGTATGAATTGCAAAAGAAGCTCTTTCGCTCACGTATGTCAGAAGGTACATCTGTCGAGCACTAGGTGTCGCAGATGATTGCTGACGTCGAACAGTAAGGTTAGCTGGGCATTACCTACGAGGCCGAGACTTCCATAGATTTGATCTTACAGTCTCTACCCGATAGCTGGGGCAGGTTCATCATGAACCAAGAGAAAACTCTTGGAGAGTTAATGGCTATGCTGAAGGAGGCAGAGCCAGAGCTTTCAAAAGGGCAAGAAGCGCAAGGCGCATCTTACTTCGACATCCCATAAGGCCAAGGCTTGGCCGAAGGCTTCTGGGGGTGTGAATAAAAGGGCAAAGGCAAAATAGTCAATGTCTTCTGGGAAGACAAATGACATATCCCAAGATGTCTGCCTACATTGTGGCAAACGGGGTCACTGGAAGCGTGATTGCCGTATGGACAAGGCAGACATGAAGGAAGTGAAGGCGAGTAAGGCTATGACTTCAGGTATGTTTGTTATAAACATGTCCACTACTAGTTTTGAAATTAGATTTTGATACTGGATGTGGTACATACATATGTACTGATGTGCAGGATCTGCTGATTAGCAGGAGACTGGCTTCAGATGAGATCAACTCGTGAGTCAGAAATGGGACGAGAGTCGCTGTTTTGGCAGTTGGAACCTAAGTTTTGGAACTACCCTTTGGGCATGTACTTAAATTAGGAAAGTGTTATAATGTACCTAGTTTGACTAGAAACATTATCTTTATATCTAGTTTAACCCGTTGCGGGTATACCTTTATGTTCCAGAACACTGGGTGTTTTGTTTATAAAGATGATATTGAGATATACACATTAGATGTGAATAACAGTATTTATATTTTGAATATAAACAAATCTCAAACATATTACATGACAAACAAATGGCTCAAACTGAATTAATCAGATGAGACTTATTTGTGGCATTGTTGTCTGGGACACATTAACAAGACTCGTATATCCACACTTTCGCAGGGTGGATACTTGGACGGATTTGATCCTAATTCAAATGATGTATGCGAATCTTGTTTATTAGGCAAAGTTCCTAAATCGCCTTTTATTGGTAAAGGTGTACGAGCCATCGAGCTGTTAGCCCTCGTTCATGGTGACGTATGTGGGCCCATGTCTAGCTAGGCTAGAGGTGGTTATGAGTACTTCGTAACCTTTACGGATGTTGCATCGCGTTATGGTTATGTGTATCTTATGAAACACAAGTCGAAAACTTTTGATAGATTCAAAGAGTTTCGACACGAAGTAGAAAAACAGACTGGCAAAAGTATTAAGACATTACGGTTGGACCGTGGTGAAAAATACTTGAGCAATAAGTTTCTCGATTACTTGAAAGAGTATAGTATTCTTTCACAGTGGACTCCTCCCGGAACACCTCAATTGAGTGATGTGTCCGAACGGAGAAATCGGACTTTGTTGGACATGGTTAGGTTAATAATGAGTCGCTCTGAGCTACCAATTTCCTTCACGGGATACGCATTGAACAGTGCAATACTTATTTTGAATAAGGTTCCGTCAAAGTCTGTTGGATAGACTCTATATGAAATATGGACAGGAAAGAAACCAGGTTTCACATTCCTGAAGATTTGGGCATACTGGGCATATTAAACGTTTGGATGGTACCAAACTAGAACCCAAATCGGATAAGTGCCTATTTGTAGGTTATCCTAGGGAAACCAAAGGATATTACCTCTACAACCCAAAAGAGAACAAGATATTTGTTGCTCTCCATGCTGTTTTCCTAAAAGGAATTCCTAAATACAATGGTAAGTGGGAGGAAAGTAGAACTCGATGAAAATCGGAGTAATATTATTTCTGGCACCGATTCCTTACAGGAACATGAATAGTTCATCAAGGATGAATCTGTACCATAATCTTCTAATACACAAGAACAACGTAGGTCAGAGAGAGTTAGAAAACAACCTGGGAGGTATGGGTTTCTGATCTCACCTCATATAGATGTTAATCTTATTGAGGAAGACAAACGGACTATGTGTGAGGTAGCGATACAAGGTATCGACTCCGCTATATGGCAAGGTGTCATGAAGTCCGAAATGGATTCCATGTATACAACCAATTTTGGATACTGGTTGATATACCAGAAGTCATTGTGCCTATTGGTAGCAAATGGGTCTTCATGGTGAAGACAGACATGGATGGCAACAAACAAACATACAAAGCCAGGCTTGTAGCGAAAGGTTATCGTCATCAACATGGTGTTGATTACGACGAAACCTTTTACCCGTTGCCATGATTAAATCCATTTGGATAATGCTTGCAAGTGCTGCATATTTCGTTTATAAAATATGGCAGCTGAACGTCAAAACCGCTTTCCTTAACAGAAATCTTTTGGAGGATGTTTTATACAACAACCTGACGATTTTGTCGTGCCAAAACATGCAACCAAGGTTTGCAAGTTAATTCGATACATTTATGGATTGAAGCAAGAATTGTGTTCTTGGAACCAACGTTTTGATGAGATCATATTACAATATGGTTTCATTCAAAACGAAAATGATTCTTGTGTATATAAGAAGATTAGTGGGAGCGCACTGACATTGGATGTCCTATACATTGATGATGTATTATTTCTTTGAAATAACATTCCCATGTTAACAATCGGTGAAAGCTTGGCTTTCATTAAAATTCTCCATGGAATTCTTGAGAGATGCAACCTTTATTCTAGGAATAAGGATCTACTAGGATAGATCTAAAAGTTGTTGGCAATCTCCGAAAACTCGTACATTGAAAAACATGTACACGACCTGGTGTCTCATATGCTTTGAGCATATGGAGTCACAATCAGGCCGATCCAGGTGATGGTCACTGGATTGATGTTAAGAACATCCTTTAGTATCTTAGATGAACTAAGGATTCTTTCTTAATTTATGGAGATGGAGAACTTAAGGTGACTGGATTCACCGCTGTAAGTTTCCAAACCGAGAAAGACGACTGTAAGTCGCAATAAGGGTACATATTTTATTTGATCAACGGAACAGTGAGCGGGAGATCTTCCAAGCAAGATACTGTTACCGATTCAACAACAAAAACGAAATATATTGTTGCGGCTGAGGCAGCAAAAGAAGCATTTTGGATCTATAAAATTCCTAATTAGATTAAAAGTAATTATGTTAGCAGCTGAGCTAGGCCACAGCACAGGCTAAAGAATTACGGTCTCATCAACGATCCAAGTATGTACTTCGATGGTTTTATCTGATTCGTGAGATCATACATCGTGGCGATGTGATGATCGAATAAATCGCATCAGATGATAACCTTGTAAATCCACTGACGAAAGCGATATCTCAGCATAAGCATGAGCGACCCGTACATAGTTCAAGTGTTGGACACTTGAGTGATTGGCTATAGGCCAAGTGGTAGATTGTTGGACAATTATGACCCATAGCATCACTATTTTGTAAAGAACATGGTGTTCTTGTACAAAATTAACTATGTGACAAAGGAAATTGCTCTTTTATCATTTGTAATTTGATTACCTGGATATATAAATGATAAAAGTCCATATGATTAGTACCGGATTAATAAGATATGAGACAGTATTAATCCACGAAAGGTTTAATCATTAAATATCCATAGTCGTAGTATTATCGAGACTGGACATCGATAATGCGGAATAGGCTAGTATTGCACTTGTGCGCGTTATGGAAGCGTAACGGCATAGTTCTCATATATTTAAGTATTGGATACTTATGCAAGTGTGATAGGAGGTTCTATTTACCGATGGTACGGGAATAGCTTCGCTATGGATAGACCCATCGGAATCCCATTGGTAGTATGACTATGTGTCTATGGGAATCCGAATCAGGGTAGGTATATTTAGTCTTAACCTGAGACTTGCATCGCTAATACTTGCGACAATCAATATACTTTGGTTTTGGTCGTCCGGGGCTTTAACAGGTTCTGTGTACGCCTCTTCTGGGTATACTGAGAATCGTAGTGTATTGGGTGTGATGTCAAGATGGAAGTATCACTTCAGTCATATGGAGATGATGATCACGCAGGGATACGAAACTGGTACTCTTAAGTACTGCAGTCATCGGGATAATATGACTAGGTCATGATTATCCGATTATAGAGACTAGTTGTCTGTGATCTGATATATGCTTTGTACGGGGCAGACATAATTCCAGCCCCAGGCATAGCATGTGACATCCGATACTGGATCGTAATACGCAATACATTGTATACTACGCCTAATAAAGATTATATATTCCTTTAAAGAATATTTCTAGAGAATTGGGTAGGCACAGTGCTTTGCTAGAAGCCAACCATGTCTTGTAAATCGGTAAGAACGTGGTACCGGGTACGCATGTGTTCGGATAGTCCGATGACCGTATTTACTGCCAACATATCCAGGAATCTCTTGGGTCGCTTCCCAAAGATTCACCGATGACATTTGACTCGAACGGAATTAATCTAGGATTAATTAAGAGAGATAAAATTGATCTGGGATTAATTACGGCAAAAATTAATCTGGGATTAATTCATGAAAAAAAAAAGAACGCGATTAATTTGGAATTAATCGGCAAAGTAAATTTAATAGTGAAATTAGATTTTACTATTTAATTTATTTACTAGGGCTAAAATAATATATCGGATATATTAAATGAAATTAGATTTCAAAGTGGAATTAAAATTGGATTTTAATTCGGGCGAACGAATTAATTTAGAATTAATTCGTAAGCGACTTTCGTAATAATATTGTGAGACATTATTATTTAATTAAATTAGATTTAATTAAGTCGCAACGGAAAATTCGTTTAGTTTAGAATTAAATGAACCCGAGCCCGAGTGAAGTTGCGTGTTGGATTAGCCGACTTAAATTTGGAATTTAAAAATGGTGGGACCCACTTCACTTAC
This sequence comes from Zanthoxylum bungeanum, assembly GCA_019454045.1. Taxonomy (NCBI): domain Eukaryota; kingdom Viridiplantae; phylum Streptophyta; class Magnoliopsida; order Sapindales; family Rutaceae; genus Zanthoxylum; species Zanthoxylum bungeanum. Next base: position 19,606 of record SKCR01035781.1, on the reverse strand, counting down.
ATCAACATATTAGACATGTGATGGAAGTGGTTGGGCTTGATTTAAGGATTTGAATTGTTGGAAGAAAGGCTTGGCTTTACTTCTATAACACTCAAGCCAATTACAACACTTAACCTTTGTATATATTAATTTGGTCAACTTTGGAAGTGAAGTAAGTTACTATTCACAGCATTCTCTCTTCTTCTCATTTTGTCAAACCTGTGAGCTCCTCTCTCCCTACATGGATTTTTGTTGTAAAAATTCAAGCAAGCTAGCACTTAAGGAGACAAATGAGGTGATAGGGAAACTAATCCTAGAGTTTGGAATTCAACTTGAAGGCTTGGAGCTTCCATTACATCCTTGAAAGATTTTGAATCTCTACCCATCTTTGTGAGTATTTCCGCAACTCCTCTTTTATTCACACATGAATCACTCTTAGAGATCTTGTGGCATGTTCTAGGAACACTAACACACACATATATATGGAGTTGGCATGTGTAAAGAATAGAGGATAATAAAAAAATTGGTAATTATGAAAAGCTTCTGATTTGCTTGACTTGTATGTTTTATTTATAGTACGAGCGTGGTTACTTACTAAGTTTTATAACTCACACCAAATCAGTTTGAAAGTTTTGCATGTTGGCTACCAAATTGGTCAACTACTTCAGCTTTGAAAGTCATACTCAAGACGCCGGATCACCCAAGTTGTAGTCACTCTCTCCAGTGTCCTGGGAAATATCGTAGAAGTTTAGAGTCCATAATCATTATGTTATTCGTCGTGTTGTGCACGCTGTTTTGTATTTATGCTTCAAATTTTTTTTTCCGAAATTGATGAATTATAGAGTTAGTTTTGTAATATTAAGGTTAGGATTAGGATTATGGTGTAAAATACGATTGGAAAATAGCTTCAATTTCAAATTTCGAGTCGGTCAACGGCCATTGTCCTTTGGTTAACAATGGTCAACGGTTGTTGATTTTCGCGGCCAAAATTTATCATAGTGGGCGGAAAATACTGCCCATTCCGGCAAGCGCCTGATTCTAACGATTTGGGCTTGGCACAGCGGCCATAGGCTGTCGAGCCTAGGCGGTGCGTTTTAGAATAGTGATGTTAACTAATTGAACGACCTTTATTGGTGGGTCTGGATTGTATTATAATATATTTTAGTATTTTTATAAGAAGTATTGGAAGTAAAATTTGTAAAGCTCAATAAGATGTCAACACATGTACCAATGGAAAGAAAGATGGTTGAAGTATGATAATTGTTTTACCCGAATTTTGGCGATTCAAAACCCAAATTAAAGAGGATTTTCTGATAAGTCCAAAACTATTAGCCATATTGTAATTTAGTCCAAGTTCAAAATAGAATTTGTATTTAGTCCGTCCACATATAAAATGACATAAATAGAGATGATAAAATAATGTAATTACATATTTTGTCATAAAAATTGAAAAAGAGTCGTAGTTTTGGGGCTAAATTTGGTGGCTTTTTTTTTCTAACTTTCAACTTAAAAGTTAAATATCTATCAAAATAAAAAATATTTCAAGAAAAAAATTACATATTATTAATTTATAAATCATAAGCTTTAAAATAAATATTATTGTCGATATGTTTCAATTGAAAATAAAGGTCCAATAATGACTCTCACATTTATAAGTTATTATTAAATCATTTTCAAACATTCATCTGAATTCCAAATCATCATATGTAAAATGCTACATATAGTTAAATTCATTTATACAACTCTAATTAAGGAGCTTCTCTCAAAATAGGATTTTCACAAGATCAAAATTAACCTCAAAATCGTTATTTCATAGCCGTCACAGTCACAGGCTATCACAGTTACATTCACACATACAACTTAGCCACAATGTCAGTCATAATAACAGTTACAAATACTCAATCATATTTTCTCAGTCACAATGTACAATGACGGTTGCAAATAGTCAATCACAGTTACAATGTCAGTCACAATTATAATATCATTTCATCCATCTCAAAATATATTTGAACATGTCCAACCATTAAAAAAAAAATTTAATATTCACGTGAATAGTAACAGAGTTTGATTAAAAAAAATTAATATTGGAATAGAGAGAGGTAAATATGGTCAAAGTCAACTTAGAACTATACTTTGAGCTAAATAAGAAAAATCGTAGGATTACTTATACAACTCATTAGGAACTTGTCCAGACTTATTAATAATTCTCTAAATTAAAACCAATGTAAGGTTTGTTTATTTAGTAGAAGACCAATTAAATATGGCTTTGATCTATTCAGTATTATGGTGGTGGTGGTGCACTTTAGGAGCTAATAACATAAGAGAGGTTCTTGGTGGTCTGAAGGGTCATTAGAGAGAGAGAGTAGATGATGAGGTTGGAGGAGACTCGTAATCTAAAGGAGCTCATCTGGAGATCTTAGTAGAGTTCATATGCAAAATGTTTAATCCCGCTAGTAGGGAACATCTTATTTGTTGAACACGCCTCATTCAATATGTGTCTTGTGAGCTTTGGACTTATTCTGACCAATTAGCTCAATTCAATAACTTTGGATGAGACCAAAAGGTACTGATAGAAATGTATGACTGTCTATTTGATCACAGCATAAATTATGTACAAGCCTAAACTGTTTTCCGCATTACACACAAAAATAGTTGGTTTTCACCTTACCAGAAATTAATAAGTTTCAGAATTTATATACCATGGCAGAAACCAAAATGGAAAAGAAAAAAAGAGTATAATATGTACAGAAATGAGAAGAATATTGCACTTGTATCACTTTTAACAGTTAAATTATCTGTACAAACTGTGTTCCCAGCAAGAGCTTCTTTTCTTCATTGGTTCAAAATACTAGGCTGCATTTAAAACAACCTGCGAAAAAGAAGCTGAAATGAGAAAATGACAAGGAGAAGGAGGTGATCTTGCATCAATGAAACGTGGAAAAGATCGTTACTTTGAACAACCGGCACCAAAAAAGACAAGTGAATTCAAAATTGGCAGTTACAGCATTGTTTGAATCTATACTTCAGTAAATCTGTGTTTTAAAATAATGAGGCTCATCTTCCTGGGCTAATACTAAGAGGTCTACGGTTCCTTGGCCAACAAGCGTTTGCCACCTGCCAGAAAAAGGCTAATATTATCAGAATGTGAATTCTGAGAGATAATGTAAACAATCGCTCCATTGCAAGAAACTAGCTAGTTCTTTATCAAGGGAGGTGGGAACTTACAGGCATGCTGCTCTCCTTCAAGTGTTCCAAATATTCAGCAAGCTCTATTTGTTTTGAGGCAGTAGCAAGCAGCGCCTAGAAATATTCAAGCAGATTTTAGATGCCGTGAAGCACAATAAATACATAAATAATGATTTCTACAAGCTTTTCTAAACTCAAGAAGCACCCAGCATAATGGACAAACAAAAAAGGAACAAACTTACTTTTTTTGTCCTCTGTAAATCATGCTCTATGGATTTAATGCGACTAAGTGATTCAAGAAGCATGTTTTCTTTCTCTAGAGGAATTTTTTTAGGTTTGTTAGCCAGATCAGTAACCAATTCTTCCAAACGCTGCAGCCTCTCCCAGCATGGATTGAATGACTCATTCTCCACTGATTGTGAAATACTTTGCCCTTGAAAGCTTGAGCAATGCAATGGGGATTTTGTCTGATTTTCTAGTTTTTTGCTTGAATGATGCCTTATAAAAAATCCTTTCAACCATGGGAGTAGAAGTATACTTGATAACGAATTGAGAACAAAGCGCACCACTACACTCATTAGATGGGGAAAAAACTTCTTCAGTGGCCTTCTTGGAGTATTTTCAGAGGTTAAATTATCTGTCAGAAGCACCAAATGCAGAACATGTAAAAGTTTGCTAGTACAAGCAGAAAAATGAACTATATTCATTGAGAAATTAGCCACTAACACAAAGGAATAGACTGAGGAAATTTTAAAACTTCTTTGTGATGAATATAAAACTTGTGCATTTACGAAAAATAACATCAACCATAGTCCCTCACTCAGCAACCTATTTGAATGGACCTAAGTATTCATATTCAATTACTAAAGCAAAGAAAAAAATTTCAGTATAAGGTTGTGAATATCAATAAAATATCGGGAGCCTCTCTTCCATTCAAATCCAACACAATTTTATCAGTCTCACATGTTCTATATTTTCGTTAAGCTATTACGGCAAGCAGGCAATAAACTGGCAGATACGAGACAATACAGTAGTAAAACTAAAAGCTTTTTTAGTAGATAAAAATCAAATATAGAGAACACGAAGTACAGGCCTATATTGAAATTTTCAGTGGGCTTAGAATTTAAATCCAACCTGATTAAATAGGACCAATAACAGAACTAAACGCTTCTGTATCCTCAGTCATGGCAAGATAATCGAGTGTTGGGTATGACTACTAGATTCTCTTTAGCATGCTTTTTTTATATATATATAAATTAAGCATGATGCCTATTGCCTCACGGTGAACAGGATGCTAATAATGAAGTGCATCATTGATGTAAGCGAATCACATTGATGCTGGTGCTGAATTTAATAAGAAGAAACGATACCGTGTGATATTCTACTAGTTGAACTAGAACCACAAACTCCTGCAACATTAGCTGGTTCAACTATGCTGCTGATTAAAGTAGGTTCACTCATCCTTCCCTGGGAAATATGTATGCAAGGCAAGAGTTACAAAGAATAATAAATAATTTTCAGAGGGTGTATATATACTAAAAAATTACATGTACCAAAGAAGTCCATATGTTGATGAATGTCAACACATTCTGTGATACTGCCTATCGGATAACAGCCAAATGAAAAAGGACAAATATTAAATGATGAACTACTAGAATCCGGAGTCCTGTTTCGTTTGACATGTCCACATTAATTTATCATTTTAAACCTTTTTTTCTCTTCTCCTGTTAAAAAATACAAAATTATATAATTCCACATAAAAGTATTTCAGAAAAAACACTCTTAAATTTACAAGTGAGATATCCAGTTTATGGTATATCATAATAACAAAAAGTTCATATTGATATATCGATGGAAAAAAAGTACTAAAATTAAATCTAATTTAGCAAAAGTTAGACAATAAACCTGAAAGGAAAAAGAACAATGTATCCAGGAAACTTACTTTGTCATTAAGTGGAACTAATTTTATGAAGCCTGAAGTATTTGACCTCACATCTAAAGTTGAACCGCAAGAAGCAATTTCGCTATTTGCAACCTGCGTAGGAAGCATGGATTTGTGTCAAAATACATAGTAGAAGATATGCCAAATCACAAAAGTACTTCATAATCATCAACTCACCTTAGAGGTGGATGATTTGAGTTCTAAATCATCAAAATCAGAAGAACTTTTTGTTTTCCATGAGCACATTGCATCACCAGTGTGCACCAACTTTAAATGGAAGATACACAAAGATATAAGATTTTCAGACATTAAAAAGACTGCAAAAAAGAATATCAAAGCACACAAGCGAGTGTATTTCCCAAGTACTATGGAGTTCGTACTTTCATTACGGCTGGATCACTCCAAGGTCCCTTGTCAGATCTAAGGCACCCGCCTTCATTTGGACACGAGCAAGTTCCACCAAGAAAATCTGGCAATTGGCTGTTTCAATATAGAATTTCAAAATAAATTAGTGAGAATAATGAAAGTACTATAGCAATAATAATTTATTGCTGTCTATGAGAAAAAATTCCCCACCTCGAGTCTATAACCTCCAACAATTTACTGTGGAATTTGTTGCCTAAAACCTGTAAAATTAGCAGAGCCATCTCTGGTTAATTTATACAGCCCCCAGAAGAGAGAACAAATGCACATAACATTTACCTGTATCTTTGCAGTAGTTTTTGGGTCCAAAAAGCTTTTTGCTGTGTTCCACACCAGTTTGAATCCATGACCAGCATTAACAATGAACATCTGATGTAATGTCTGTCGTGAAGGAGAATAAGCTAACATCAGCAATGATCAATGAAATTATACAGCAATCATTTAGTATGTTCGATTGTTAAAATAATTAACCTACCTCAGGATAGTTGTCACCATCAATTTTCTGCATGCGCATCACAAGATCATGTGCAGCCTTGCCAAAGCTCATCCAGTTCTGCATAATCCAGAAAATAACAAGAGATAATAATGTTTTATTAAATGTATATGATAACAAGAGATGATAATGTTTTATTAAATGTATATGATAAGGAGAACTTCAAGAGAGAGTGTGGCAGCCTTTTTGAAATTACCACTCCATGAACATCCAGTATAGTTATTGTAGAATCTATGTGTCTCTTGGCTGCAAAAGAACACGCTGGGAACTTCTCAGCAAATGTCTTCTCAAATCCCTGAACATGATATTTTAGAAACCGTTCCACTGTGGTGCAACTCATCAGATTGCTGGGATCAACTTTGCCAAGTCTCTCAATATATACAGGTCGGCCTTCTTTATCTACACCATGGAAACCATGAGGATAACAACTCTGAACTTCTTCATATTCATCATATACAAAATCCTGAAAATTGCATCATTATGTTGTGGTATCCATTAGATATTTAATAATTAAAGTATAGATCAAAATTCAGAAGCAACAAAATTTTGAGTTTATCCTGCGCAAGGACACTGTTGTTGACATAATAACTTCTATACGAAACGCTGACATGAATAGAAAGGGGATAATTCAAATAGCATCTACTAAATATTGTTAAATACTTTTGCAAGAGGGTTTTCTTGAACACCCAAGGAAACTCTTGGAAAACAAAAAAAAAAAACAAAACAAAACAAAACAAAAAAATGTTTTTGGTTACATTGCACCATTAAGTTGTGGTATCCATTCGATATTAAAAAATTAACTTAAATCACAAGTATAGACAGAACATAGTAGCCTAATACCAATTTCAATGACTACTACAACTTAAATTCAGCTGAGGTATGTAGTCCCAGCCCTTATATCAGCTAAATCTTGGGGCATGCAGTCTCAGTTGAATTTAAACAGTGCTTTTGTTCCCCCAGTTCGTTACATCGTCATACATCAATGATCAATGATAGGATTCATCCAATTCAATTTACGACAGCAAAATCACTGTTTACCTGCATAATAGTATCAACTCCATTCTCTTTCCTCCAGTTGAGCATTTCAAACCACATCTGGAAAGTTTTGTCAACATCAAACTTTCTAGCCTTTAAAAATCTGCAGCAAAAAATCCCAGTTTTCTGCAATTTAGTGGAATTTTTTTTACAGAAAGGAAGCAAAATCTTAAAGCACACATCAATAAATAAATGTTTCTATAGCATAGAGATGGTTATAAGACTAAAAATTAACAATGATGGTAATGATGGAACTGTGGATTGGAAGCTAAGGTGATTTTGTGTTTGATGAAATACCTTCATTACTCCTACTATTTTATCCTTAAAAGTAATATTTATAAAATATTATCAATTTTTGTTTTACAACTACAGCTTCTATTTCATAGCAGCTGTGGCTTTTAAGCCACAACACCTCAATAAAACAGAACCTAAGACAAAATGACTTGCAAGATTTTTTAGTGCACATCACAAGTAAACAAGGATTAAATCAAAATTTAACACTGAGTAATTCGAATAATCCATTGGATGAAGGGGATAAAATCAAATATTATAAAATCTTGTATATTCTGTCTCTAGATCAATAAGCTAGCATTTTGAGATTGAAAAACAATCACGATCCAACAAAATCAATAGGCGTATTAATTAATCAATCCGATCGACAACCTCAGGTTCAGCAAAAACCAAAAATGATCAAAACTACCTCAACATAGTGTGATAATCATCGTGGCGAGGCGGAAGCATGTTTTGAGCAATCAATGCCTGACGAAATTCATTCACAGCCTTTTCCTCCTCGGCATCTCTCACATCCTCAATCGAAATCGGATCACACCTGCTATCCGAAACGCGCTTGCCACGTCTCCTCTGACTGTGCATCAACCTCGTTGAAGCACTCGTCGATTTTTTGCTCAGATACCTGCTTCGACTCCTCCTTTTCTCTTCTTCGTAGATTTCAAAATCTATTCCATTTAACTTCTCATTCTCTTCAAATGAAATCACCTCTCCTGTAACAAGCAAATCACCAGTTAGTTATTCTCAAGGACTAAAAGGTAGATTCAGATTTTGTGAAAATTGTGTATAAATTTACCTGGCATTGTTTCAAATTGTCGATATAATTTGAATCCTATATTGTATCTGTATCAAAAAAAAAAAAAAAAAGACAAGAAAATCTAATAAACCTTTGAAACAGTTACGAATTTATAAACGAGAGAGATTTTCAAGATCTGTAAGATATATAATATATTTATTTGAATAAATGAAAACGACGGAATGGACAAATGAAACGACACCATTTCGCATAATTATGAAAGAACGCTAATCAAAATTGAATGAAGATCAAAACAGCCTTCAACGGTTCAACCTTCAATCAATTCAGGTCTCTTCAGATTCACATATAAAACAGGAACGTATATGCGCTCTCTCGCTCTTAAAAGGAGATGCTGTTGCTTTCAAGTTATGATTTCCTTTTAACAAACTTGTAATAAAGAATACATGATAATTAATATATTAATTTAATTTAATTTTTTTAAAATTAAAAATTGAGGTGACGGCGTAGCTTTCAGGTAACGAGAGCGTGAAAGGGGCGCATTGTCGTTGAAAGTTGGGAGGTCCGTCAGGGTGAGGTGACGGCGGCAGGTTGGTTTGGGCTATTTTGTGTTTTTTGTTTGTTGCTCTGGTTTTTTCAGTTTCAGGCGGGCATTTGAGTTAACGGATGCTGCGTGGTGGTACTGTTCACTTCACGCTACGCGTACGCAACCCATGAATTTATTATTATTATTTTATTTTTTTTTTTAGAAAAAACCCAATGAAGTGATTCCTTTTCGAAGTTCTTTTTAATCTCCAGAGTTTTTCGCGGTAAGATTTATAATTATCCTAATTATCAGTATGGAATTTGAATTTATTTTTATTTTAATTAGGATAAGGGCCCGCATATTTAAATATAATTTCATATTATGTTATTTTAGGTATTAATCTTGTAAATATTTCATATCTCATCTAAATGAGTCAATTTGATTTATTTACCTTTAATATATATATACACATTAGAATTTCTCTATCCTCTTTATCTCTAATTCGAAATCATATCTCTAACTATAAATAATTTTTAAAATGTTTAATTTTCTTTCGGATAAATTCCAATAAAATTTAATATAATTTATTTAATTTAAACTTAAATTTCCTTATTTAACTTCAAATATAAATCTAGAATCAGTTTGCAAAACATAATAGTCAAAGTCTGCATACTGAAGCACAACAAATAATAAAAATTTCATAAAAATTTTTATAAAAATAATTTAAAGTCCAGATTAACTTAGCAAAAACTAATAATCAGAGCTTTTATCATAAAGCATAACAAATAATACAAAGATATGAAAAAAATCTTATAGAAATAATTTATAGTAAAATACTAAACAACAATCAACAATAAACCTGAAATAAACAAAAATGACTCGGTTTTGTGAACGGTTGCTATTATTTTTCTTCATTTAATAATAAATTATGTTTTATATTGTAATAGGTCTCTTATTTTAATAATTTATTAATTTAATTTTACAATTTAATAATAAAAAATTAATTATAGATTTATTTTAATTTTATAATTTAATGAGAAATATGAGATTTTATTTTAATATTGTAATAGATTTCTTATTTTAATAGTTTATTATTTTAATTTTATAATAAAAAATTAATTATAAATTGTGTGTCACAAACATTTTTTAATTTTAATGGGAGATTATAATATACTTTCTTATTATAATAGGTTTTTTTTTTTAATAGTTTGTCATTTTAATTTTATAATTTAAAAATATTAATTAATTAAATTAATATGTTTCTTATTTTAAGAGAAGATTATGATTTTATATTGTAATAGGTTTCTTATTTTAATTTTACAATTTAATAATAAAAAATATTTTTAAAGATATTTTAATCTTATAATTTAATAATATATATGAGATTCTATTTTTATATTATAATAGGTTTCTTATTCTATTAATTTATTATTTTAATTTTATAAATTAATAAAAAATAATAATTATAAAGATTAGGTGCCACATATATTTTTTATGTTTTCTTATTGTAATAGTTGCTTATTTTAATATTTTATCATTTCAATTTTAAAAAATAATAATTATAATATTAATTAATGAAAGTAATAGGTTTTTTTATTTTATTAGGAAATTATATTTTATATTATAGTAAGTTTCTTATTTTAATAGTTTATTATTTTAATTTTACAATTTAATAATAAAAAGTTATTTTAGGGATATTTTAATTTTCTAATTTAATGAAAAATAATAATTATATAGATTAGATACCACATGGCTTAGTGAGAAAATTTTAAAATATTTAACTTATTTACATATAATTACGCACACATATTTATATTTATATATCTGAATTATTTGTGATATTATTTAAAAAAATTATTGAATAGTATAATATATTTTCTTGTTATAATAAAGTTCTTATTTTTAAATTTATTAATTTAATTTTATAATTTAGTAATATTTCTTATTTTAATACGATAGTTAATATGTTTTTTATCATAATATAGTTCATATAAATTTATAATATACATTTGTATTATAATAGTTTTTTTATTTAACAGATTTATTAATTTAATAATATTTCTTATTTTGATATGATAGTATAATATATTTTCTTATTATAATAATGTTCTTATTTTTAGATTTATTAATTTTATTTTATAATTTAGTAATATTTCTTGTTTTAATATGATAATATAATATGTTTATTATATTTTTATTGTAATAAGTTTTTTATTTTATCATATTAATAATTAAATTCATCCTCAATTATTTTATTATCATAAGAAAATTATATTTAAATTTTACTTAGCTTTAAAAGATACAAATCTTATTTATAATTAAATTCCTCATCAATTCTTTTATTATCATAAGAAAATTACATTTAAATACTTAACTTTAAAAGATACAAATCTTATTTACAATTAAATTCTTCCTCAAATCTTATATTACTATAAGAAAATTACATTAAATACTTAACTTTAAAAGATACAAATCTTATTTACAATTAAATTCTTCCTCAAATCTTATATTACTATAAGAAAATTACATTTAAATTTTACTAAAGCAGGCTTACGCTAGTATATATAAAAGTTTAGTATTTTTCTTTCTAAATCGACCTATAAAAAAAATGAGACACGTAGGATTTTTATTTTATTTAAAAAATATCAAACATATTCATAATTAAATTCATCTTCAAATATTATATTATTATAAAAAATAATTTTTAAATTGTATTCAAATTGCAAAAATAACGGGCCCCATTATATTATATATAAAAGTTAAATAATTTTATATTCACTCGACGCGTTACGTGACGGCTCAATTTGTAAGATAAAATAAAATAAACATTATATCACACTAAATCACTAAATATTACATCAAAATAGATCACTTCACTTATTTAATTAAATTAAATATTAAATTGAGCTATTCTATTTTTAATTACACATTACCCAAAATTTCTTATTATTAAATCGAGCTTATCCTATTTTTTAACTTTATAAACTACAGAAATGTTGAGCACGTGCGCTTAGTATCACACCCCAACTTATTTGCTCAAAGCGTGACGACTCCTGGTGTGGGAGTATACTTATTTTGGTGGCCCAAAAACACGGCCAAGTATTGAGCCAATTATCTTATTTCGGGAATCAATCTGTAATATCCCAAGTTTTTAGGAACAGTGTTGGAAGGTTTCTGAATTAAAGTTAAGGCTTTAGAATGAGATGGTAATCAAAAATCAGAGTTTATGTGTTGGGAAATGGGTTGGAATATTTTTAAGTGAAGTTTCATCACGTTGAAAAACGCGTGATTTCGAGAACCGGTTACAAGATTTCTATTTATATCGTTTTACGCGTGAAAGTTTGTTGCTTCGGCTATAAAAGTAGCAAATAAACTCTGATTGAGCTGATTTCTGAATCATCGGACTCTTTTTTCCGAGACTAGCAACTTTCGTGTTGAACATTTTTCGAAATTTGCATCAAAAAAGACTTCAAAAATGAGAATTTCCAAGGAAGCCCCATGACAGGGGCCTAATTGTAAATTCATGGGGGTCTGAACGTTAATTTCAGAAACTTTTCTATAAATACCCTCAAGTTTCAGAAATTACAAGAAAACCAAAAGCTTCTTCAAACACACACATGCACACATATCCCCTATATCACGTTTTTCGTCCCTTACTCACGTCGGCGGCATGCCGGCCAACGCCGACCGGCGCGACCGGCCAGGGGGGTGCGTCGGCCACTCCTCCACCTTGTGGTGGCCGACGGTAGCCCCCAAGACGCCGGAAATGGCGACGAAAGAGAGAGAGACGCACATCAATGGGTTGTTCGATCCCGATTCGTCGCTTCATTTCACAGCCCGAGCCACCTACCAAATCGAAGCTCTCGGAGAGTACTATAAGATGCTGAACGAGGGAGGAAGATTTGGATGAATAGTGACCCATTGTGAACAGTAGCTCAGATCGGAATTCCGTTGATTCAAACGCGTTCGTGGGATTATTTGGAGTATGTATATGCCCTCAAAATCTCGGTAAGTCTTCCCGGTAAAAATTCTCTAATTTCAAGTTTTCTGTTAAATATTCGGATGTATCCAGTAGCTTCGTAGAGTAGCGTAATGATATAAATTGAATTGATTGAGTATTAATATATTGAATATGTACATTTGGAAGAATCTGGGTGAAAACGGAACGAGTTTGATTAATCCGATAGACTATGCAAGTTTCCGGTAAAAATAATTTTTTGCGTAGAATGATTTGTTTTGATTTTAATGATAGTTATGAGTTTTATATGATATTACGAACATGTTTGGATAAATCTGAGTCGGTTCGAAGGGTTTGAGACCATTACCTAGTGTTTGCGGGAATTTTTTCAAAAGTTTTTAAAAAAACATGTATACCGAGAATTTAGGTGAACTAGTGGCTTGGAATAGTTTGTAATGGTGTTTTAAGATTATTGAAACTGAAATTATTGAAAACGAATTTGATTTGGTTATTCCGGAAAGATCCGAAATTTTATCGTAGTTTAGTCGAGAACTCTGTAAGTCGTGTTTCTGACGACATTTCATCATTTATTTTGATAGATGTGACTAGAACCTGGAGTGCTCGTGAAGCCAGGTAAGTAACTCATGCGATGAATATTGAAAGTTGATTTATGTTATATATATATGATTGAAGTGTTTGGGTTAAGACGAAAGTAGATAAGAGATAATATTGAGAAAAAAGTGCGAGACTATGTATGGTTAAGTAATAGACCACCACAGGTTTGGATTTTTGGTTATTGATATGCTATATAGTGAAGTAATTGACAAGCTCAATGTCGATATGCATTTGTTTAAGTGTGTAATTCTATGAATATGTAATTGTACGTATATGTATACGTAAATGAAAAAGTATATGTATATGTATTGATACACGCATTTGTGTTGATCTATGATGATATGCCATGGATAATTTATGTATGGTAAATCGGCAAATAAAATAAGTCATGATTTCTAAATTTATATTTGTACTTGTAGATATGTGTTATTAGAATAAGTTTATTAATGACTAATATATATAATCTAATGGTATAAAGGTTGGGTTGGTATAAGCTAAGTCTTTTCTGAGGGATAGAAGTTCGTGACTGATTGAATATGTATATGAATGGTGATGTCGATTGATAAGTAAAAAATATGAGGATTGTGAAGGTCATGGTATCGGAATTCGATAAAACGGGTATATTCATATGTTTGATGTATATACGTGTGCATACGATGAAACAGATGATAATCAATATTTGACATGTATGTGTATGTGTATGTGAGATGTGTGATGAGTTTGTGTCACGTGATATGTGTCCATGTGTATGAATGTTTAATTGGTTGACAATCTCGTGGTATGGTGGCTGAGCTGGTTAGGGATTCGTTCGGACGAAATTCATCTCATACCTATTCTAAAATAGGTAATGAGTCTCGTACGAGCATTGTATGTACAAGCCATCCATATGTATGTATTGTTTGGTTATATTTTCTTATGTATGATTTATTATCGGTTGTACGATGATTGTATATATGTTTGAGTGTGAACTGTGAATGTTATTGTAGAGTGAATGAATAATTTGGGAGCCAGTGTGAGTATAAGACGCTGTAAAATATGCTTGCTAGTTTATATCGTATGTGTAAGAATTCTAAAATTGAATTTATGTGAATATAGGAAAAGTGAGTCATAATATGTATGAATGCATATGAATCATGCATGTTAAGTCATAATGAGGCTACTGTAATTGAAGGAAGTTTGCATTGAATTAAAAGAGTTTGTTTCAAAATGTAGAAAATTTGTTTGACTTGTCGATTTGATGATATTTTAAATATGGATATTTGTGATAAAAGTATATATGTATGATTTCATGTTTCATGTGATTGAAGTAATTTGATATTAAACGATATACTCTATGGTATTCGAGTTTTACTTTGCATGCTTATGATGTTTTGGATTTTAGATTGGCACATATATATGTAAATAGATATGAGGATTTGCATATGTAATAGATAAAAGGGTTAGTTAAATGTTGATAAAGTTGAATTTATAACTTGGTAATGTTGAAAGTTTCTAGTATGCTTAACTTTATGTTTTGTTGGTTGCATGAGCATGGTTACTTATTGAGTTTTTAAAACTCACACTAAACCAATTTACTAGTTTTACAGGTTGGCTACCAGATGGATCAGCCACTTCAGCTTTGGAAGTCATGCTCGAGACGTGGATCACCAAAGCATCAGTCACCCTTACAAGTGTACTGGGAGAAGTTTTCGAAATTTAGGATATTTGATTTATTTTTTTATTTGTCGTGCTGAGCACGCCGTTTGTATTAAGTAAATGTTTTAATTTCTTATGATGTTGTGGGCACATAGCCCTTAAGTGTTGATAGATGATATGGACACAGAGCCTTTAGGTGATGCTTTTGATGTGTTGGTGTGGACCTGAGGTCCGTTATAATATATAATGTTTATTTTAGATTCTTTTTTATGCTGGACTGAGATCCAGGTTGTCCGGTTTTAGGATACATCATGCCAGATTTTCATAAATTTAGAGGCTTATGGAGATGGGTCAATCATATCTCCTGCTGGTAGCATCCTGCCTCTAGGGGGTGTTATACAAGCTCTTAGGGCTTACTGTGGGCCTTATTTAGGCTATCTTACTTATTTAGGAAAGTCTCTTTGTCTCCTAAATAATGTAAAGGAGTTACATGTATTTAGTTTCCTCTATTAACTTGATTCTTCCTTGTTGTAATAGGATTTATAGCATTAATTGCTTATATATCTCGTAACAGTAGGTTTACTTGATGTGTATATAAACAAAACATCATAGAAGGTAATAAAAACAAGTTTTCAACATATTCTCTCTCACAAATTCGTGGCTATCTCTCTCTAAACAAAACACACACACACATAAAAGAAAAATGGATGATTGAGCACAAAGTGTGAAAATTCAATGCTCAAGGCCGCACGACAAGTTAAGGTTGTGAAAAAGCATAGGTTTCAAGCATCAAGGACATCCAGGGGCTGTTCTACATTAGGGATAAAGATTAGAACATTGTTCTTGAAGTTCCGGAATAGTTTCGTGGTGATACACGGTTGTTCGACGCGTATATGTCAGTTTCGGTTTGTGTAGACTATTTTGGTGTGTGTTTTATGATTTTTGCACTGCTTATTGGGTTGTAATTTTCCATATTTTTTTTTGGAGGGGTGATTTCCTTGAGTTTTGTGGCTATGCTAGTCTAAAATTTCCACGCACCATTCTAGGATTCTTGGGGATGTTTTGATAGTGCAGCAAAGGGTGGGCATCGGGCTAATTTGGGTGAAGTTTGGAGCTGATTCATGAGATTTTTTGGGTAAAATCCATCAGGTCTCAGAGCTATTCAATGGTTGTTCAGGAGCTGTACACAAAGTTTGAAGTTTCCTAAGTGGTTAGAAAATATGTCAAAGTTGACGAGTGAGGAGAATAATGGTCGAGAAAAGAACCATGTTGTTGGAAAAAAATGGATCTAGTAAGGAGGCCTCTCGTGCTGCTGTGTGCCAGTTCGATGCTACTGTTGGGAGAGTAGCAGAAGCTAGGGACCGACTCGATTATGTGGAGCAAGGGTTGGAGAGTTTTGAAATATTGTTATACGTTCTTGGGGCATAACACCAAACCATTCTTTGTTCCATATAAGCAACGGAAACAACACAACAGAAGAAACTTGGGGACCTCGAGGCCATATTAATGGGTGTCTTGAGAAGCTTGTAAGCGGAGTTTGATGGGGGCTTTGCGAGTAGGTGGGTGAGTTACATGCTTGAAATGAGCGTGTAAGGGAAGACACTGCTTGTGCAAAGCGACAATGGCATCATTTGCATTATGCAGACACGTGGGTGGTGTTAAGACAATATGGAGGCTCTAAAGCTGAAAGAGTTTTGTGGCAAGCGGGATGCTAAGGTGTTGAGAACTATATTTGGTAATTGGAGAGAAACTTTGAGGCAATAGGTTTGCGGGATTGATAAGGTAAGCACCACAACGATATATCTTTCTGATCATGATATTTCTTGGTGGCATAGAAAACACATGAATATCTAAAAGAGGTGAGTGCATGATTAGTTCGTGGGATGAGCTAAAGGTTGAACTCAAGAGGCAATTTCTTTCGAAAAATATATTACAAGAGGCGCTATGTATGATTCATAAAATTTAAGACAAACTAATACCATCACTGAATATGTCGATGAGTTTTCATGTTTGATATTGCAAGTGAGTAATATGAGCTAAGAGACGTGTTGTATGACTTCTTAAAGGGCTTACAACCATGGGCAACGATAAAGTTGGAAAGACACGGGGTCAAGGACATCTGTACAACCCTAACTCTGGCGGAAACCTTAGTGGATTTTCGAGGGGATCAGTCGAAGTTCGAGGGGAACAAGCAGCGTCAAGGATGGGACGAAGTGACAAGAAACTCTCATGGGGATTAATGGGGCTCAAGACATAGGGAAAATGTGGGATGGAAAGAAGTTCAATAAGCTATGGGGCGGCTGCTTCTTATACGAGGTCATTGATCATTGTTCGCGGGAATGTCCAAAGAAAAATACGTTCAAAGCCATGATGGAGAGGGAAAGAGAAAATGTGTCCATGGGGGCTCTACAGCTTCTCAATGCCTTACAAAAGGGTTTTGCAGTAGGAAAATACCAAAAGAAGGACCTGATGCATGTGAACGCCAACGTCAACGGAAAATTGATTTTAGAGTTGGTTGATATGAGGGCTACCTACAACTTTGTGAGTATTGCGGCAGCAAAGTGTTTGGGGTTGAAATGGGTCAGACGATGAGGGTTCCTCAAGATAGTAAATGGGATAGCAAGGCAAATTTATGGCATAGCTCGTGGCATGGTTACACGCCTTAGAAATTGGTGCGGAAAAGTCAGTTTTTTAGTCATTTCGCTCGATAATATAGAGATGTTTTGGGCATGGATTTCTTATGGAAACATAAAATGGCGTCGTTACCTCATTTGAATGCGTTGTGCATCTTGGAGAGGAGCGGGCCTTGCATGATAGCAACAGTGGCAAAACCAACTTATAATCATTTTTCATTTACAGCTATGCAAACCTCGTATAGAGTAAGGTATAAGAGAGAAACAACTGATGTTGCGGTGAGTAAAAGAAGTGGGAGAAGATTAACCGTGGCTAAGGTGCTGCAGAAGCACAAGGTCAAGTCATGCGAGTTGTCGAAGAAGGTAAACTCAGCCACTGTTTCGGTTTGGTTTCGAATCGAAATCGAACCGAAAGGTTAACGATTCCACTATTGTGGAATCATACCCTTGATGTATTCACACACAAATCATCTAAGTGATCTTGTGGCATGTGTAGGACACTAACATTACTTTACTGACCAAGTAATGTAAACCTTGACCGGGAACATTCTAAGAATGACAACGTCATGATACAACTCAATGTCAGTTGCGACGCTTTTACGACAGTATCATAACTAATCATTCTAAGGTCGGTTACGTCCTTACCATTTTAAAGAAGAAGTTATATATAAAAGAAACTATTCATTTTATTTATAATAAAATGTTACATAAGTATTTACAAGGAAATACATAATGAAATTGGCGCTCAGAGCATCAACCCTAACAGTGTGGAGGATAACTCATATATCCCAGTGTGGTATCTCAAGTCGAAGGACCAATATGCTCGCTCAACACGAGAAGGTTCCTATTGACGTTGGTGTACCATCTATTAGGAAACCTTCAGTGAGTCGTTCAGTGCCTTATCAAATAAACACCTACATGTCTATATGAGTCTCCCTAGACTCATGATTCCACTCTTGTGGAATCGTTAACCGGAACAGAACCGGATGGTTCTGGTTCAATTTATATTTTTAAAATAATTTTAAAAAAATGAAAATTAATTTTAAATAATTAGTAATATGATATTATGACCAAATTAAAAACTTAAATTAAAAAAAAAATAAAAAGCTTAAACGTAAAATTTATAAAAACTTGACCTGTCTATGTATCCTCTTGGGGTGAGAGGAATCAAAATTCACGTAGTTTCATTATATTTTTAGATAATTAAACTCAATATAATTATTTATTCTTCATCATTACATGTTGTTGATCTTTCAACTTTTGTTCCGCTAGTAGATGTATTGTTGAACAAGTATTCAAAATCATCGGGCATCTTGTTGTTGTCTTAGATCAACTCGGGTCCAATTATCGACACATGATGTTGCTTCTAAGGTGCTTAGATGTAATGAAGACCATCTCACTTCCAAAATATTATCTCATAAGCCGAAGGCTTGTTCAACAGCAACAGTGGAAACATGTGCTGCCATAACCTTTTAGCAATATTCGATAAAATATTTTAGATATTTTAATGTCGGTTTCACCAATCAAGTACTTGAAAATTTTCAGCAGAAAACTCAAAATATCTTGATAAATAATCATTCAATTCTGGGTTGTTAGTCATGGTTTCCTTCTATTTTCTATTCATTATAGTCGCCAACGATCATCTATGATAAGTCTTGAATGTGGTATGAGTTCGCTACTAGATTGTCATACCAATTGCAAGTTATATCTACTGACATAATCATTAAATAAATCTATTAAATTATTTTTTACTCCATCTATTATTTTTCTAATATTAATTTCATTCTCTATTCCTAAAAATTCATAGTAAGTTTGTAAGCTACTATTCAAATCTTTTAATTTAATTTTAGGATCAAAAATTGTACCAATAAGATAAAGTAATAGAATGTCTTTAAAATAAGTCAATCATTTTCTATTCATTATAGTAATAACTTCAAATAAAATAATATCATTCACATTTTCACTAGTAGCATGCTCAAATAGAGTATCAATAATATTCAAATATTTAACAAGAAATAAATTTAATGTTAAATATAAACACCAATAAAAATATTTGTTACTTCATTAAAACTTTTAAAATTTCTAAAAAATTTCATAAACATCATATTGACTATGAAAAGGTGTTATATGTTGACCATG
>SKCR01035780.1:0-62046 GCA_019454045.1 Zanthoxylum bungeanum | reverse complement strand
AAATAATCCGAGATTAATTTTCTCTCTCTATTAATTAATCACAGATTAATAATGTGCGAGTCATACGTCATTGGTGAATCTTCAGGAAGCGACCCATGAGATCTCCGGATATGTTGGAAGTAAATCCGGTCGTTGGACTATCCGAACACGTACATACCTAGTACAACGTTTTTACCGATTTACAAGACATGGTTGGCTTCTAGCAAAGCACCGTGCCTACCCAATTCTTCGGAAATATTCTTAAAGGAATATGTAATCTATATCAGGCATAGTATACATAGTATTGCGTATTGCGATCCAATATCGGATGTCACGTGCTAGGCCTGGGGCTGGAATTGTGTCTGCCCCGTACGAAGCACATGTTGGATCTCTGGTAACTAGTCTCTATAATCCGATAATCATGACCTAGTCATATTATCCCGATGAATGCAGTACATAAGAGTACCAGTTCCGTATCCTACGTGACCATCATCTCTACTATGACTGGAGTGATACTTCCATCTTGACATCACACCCAATACACTACGATTCTCAATATATCCAGAAGAGGCGTACACTGAACCGGTTAAAGCCCTGGACGACCAAAACCAAAGTATATTGATTGTCGCAAGTATTAGCGGTGCAAGTCTCAGGTTAAGACCAAATACACCTACCCTGATTCGGACTTCCATAGACACATAGTTATACTACCAATGGAATTTCGATGGTCTATCCAGAGCAAAGCTGTTCCGTACCATCGGTAGACACAACCTCCTATTACACTTGCATAAGTATCCAATACTTAAATATATGAGAACTATGCTGTTATGCTCCCATAACACGCACAAGTGTAATACTAGTCTATTCCGCATTATCGATGTCCAATCTCGATAATACTCTGACTAGGGATGTTTTAATGATTAAACCTTCATGGATTGATATTGTCTCATATCTTATCAATCCGGACTAATCATATGGACTTTTATCATTTATATATATCACGGTAATCTAATTACAAATGATAAAAGAGCAATTTCCTTTGTCACATAGTTAATTTGTACAACAACACCATGTTCTGTAAAAATAGTGATGTTATGGGTCATAATTGTCCAACAATCTCCCACTTGGCCTATAGCCAATCACTCAAGTGTTCTACACTTGAACTATGTATGGTTCGCTCAAACTTCTGCTGAGAAAATGCTTTCGTCAGCGGATTTACAAAGTTATCATCTGATGTGATTTATTCGATCATCACATCACCACGATGTATGATCCGAACGAATCAGATGAACAGTTGAAGTATATATTTGGATCGTTGATGAGACCATTAATTCTTTAGCCTGTGATGTAGCCTAGCTCAGCTGCTAACAGAACTATTCCTAATCCAATTAGGATTATTAAAGATCTAAATGGCTTCTATTGCTGCCTCAACTGCAGAAATATTTCGCTTTTTTTGTTTATTCGGTAACAGTATCTTGCGTGGAAGATTGTATTATGGGAATATCATTTCCAAGAAATGATATATCATCATTTTACAGACAGTCAATATCAGTACGCTCCCACTAACCTTCTTATATACACAAGAATCATTTTCGTTTTGAATTAAATCATATACCATTATGATTATATCAAAACGATATAGTTCCAAGAACGCAATGCTTTCTTCAATCCATAAATGGATCGAATAACCTGTAAACCTTGTTTGCTTGTTTTGATATGACAAAACCGTCAGGATGTTGTAAACATCCTCCAAAAGGTTTCCGATTAAGGAAAGCGATTTTGACATTCAGCTGCCATATTTCATAAATGAAACATGCAGCATTAGCAAGCATTATCCAAATGGATTTAACCATGGCAATGATTAAAAGGTTTCGTCGTTATCGACACAATGTTGATAACGATACCTTTTCGCTACAAGCCTAGCTTAGTACGTTGGTATGTTGCCATCCATGTTTGTCTTCCTTGAAATCTACTATAGTACCAATAGGCACAATGCCTTCCGGTACATCAACCAGTGTCTAAACTTTGTTGGTATACATGGAATCCATTTCGGACTTCATGGCACTTCGCCATAATAGGGAGTCGATACCTTGTAGCACTTCCTCATACGTAGTCGATTCGTGCTCCTCAATAAGATTGACATCTTTATGAGGTAAGATTAGAAACCATACCTCCCAGGTTATTTTCTGACTCTCTCCGACTTACGTGGTTCTTGTGTATTTGAAGATTGTGGTACAATTCATCCTTGATAAACTGTTTGTGTTCCATTAAGGAATCGGTGCCTGGAACAGTATTACTCCGATTTTCATCGAGTTTTACTTTCCTCCCACTTACCACTGCATATAGGTATTCCTCTTAGGAAAATCGCATAGAGAGCAACAATTAAATTGTTCTCTTGTGAGTTGTATAAGTACTATACTTTGGTTACCTTAGGATAACCTACAATTTAGGCACTTATCCAATTTGGGTTCTAGTTTGGTATAATCCAAACATATGCCTAGCATTCCCAAATTTTCAGGAATGAGAAAACCCGGTTTCTTTCCTATTCATATCTAATATGAAGTCTGTCAAACAGATTTTTATGGAACCTTATTCAAAATAAGTATTGCACTGTTTAATGCATTTTCCTAGAAGGAAAATGGTAGCTCAGAGTGATTCATGATTAACCTTATCATGTCCAACAAAATTTGGTTTCTCTGTTCGGACACACTGCTCAATTGAGGTGTTCCGGGAGGAGTCCATATTGAAAGAATACTATACTCTTTCAAGTAATTGAGAAATTTATCGCTTAAGTATTTTCCATTACGGTCTAACCGTGACGGTTTAATACTTTTGTCGATATGTTTATCCACTTCGTGTCGAAACTCTTTGAATTTATCAAAAGTTTCTGATTCGTGTTTCAAAATAAACACATAACTATAACGCGATGCTACATCCGTAAAGATTACGAAGTGTTCACATCCATCTCTAGCCTAGCTAGACATGGGCCCACTTACGTCACTATGAACGAGGGCTAACAAATCGGTGGCACTTACACTTTTACCAAGTAAAAGGTGTTTTAGGCACTTTGCCTAATAAACTAGATTCGTAGACATCATTTGAATAGGATCAAATTTATCCTAGTACCCACTCTTCGAAAGTGTGGATATACGAGTCTTGTTTAATGTGTCATAGACAACAATGCCACAAATAAGTCTCATCTGATTAAATCAGTTTGAGCTATTTGTTTGTCATGTTATACGTTTGAGATTCAATTATATTCAAAATATAAATATTGTTATTCACATCTAATGTGCTTATCTCAATATCATCTTTATAAAATAAAACACTTTAGTGTTATAGAATATAAAGGTAATCCGCAATATATTAAACCCTGATATAGAGTTAATGTTTCTAGTCAAACTAGTTACATTGTAACAGTTTCCTAATTTAAGTACACACCCGAAGGGTAGTTCCTAAAATTAGGTTTCTACGGTTAAAACAACGCTCTCGTCCCGTTTCCAATTCGCAGATCAATCTCAACTGAAGTCAGTCTCCTGCTTATCAGCAGAATCTTAACATCAGTACATATATTATGTACCACATCTAGTATCAAAATCCAATTTTGAAACTAATAGCGAACATGTGTATGACAAACATACTTAAAGCCGGAGCCTTGCCCCGCTTTACTTCCATCATGTGTGCCTTGTCCATACGGCAGTCACATATTTCAGTGACCCCATTTGCCACAGTTTCGGTAGACATTTTGGGATATGTCCTTTGTCTTCCTAGAAGACTGTGATGATTTTGCCTTTGCCCTTTTTAAAAGCTCTGGCTGTGCCTCCTAGAGCATAACCTTCAACTCTCCAAGAGTTTACACTTGGTTCATAATGAACCTGCCCCAGCTTTCTGGTAGAGACTATAAGATCAAATCTTTGGTAGTCTCGGCCACGTAGGTAATGTCTAGCTAACCTAGCTGATCGATGTCAGCAATCATCTGTGTCACCTAATGCACGACAGATGTACCCTCTGACATACACGAGCTAAAAAGCTTCTTATGCAATTTGTACTTCTAAGATTTAAAAATAATCTATGAAGATCTTTAATTACAACATCATGTTATAAGGATCTAATCATTTTAGTCTGATGACGGAATTAAAGTGTCATTCTATTAAGCATAAAGGATTGAGCACTAAAGTTATCATCACATGAATCTTCCAAAGATCATGTTCTACTATTTGGTCAACTTCGGGCTTAGGCCCAAAAGGTTTCTCTATCAAATAAAGTAACTTCTCAGTTCTCAGGACTATCCGGAGGTTTTATTCTCAATTTGAAAATTAAAGCCGTTTAATGACATTTTCTCCCAGGATTATGTTTTAAACGCTAATCTTTCAGTTATCTTGATTGCTATAGTCCAACTATCCAATCAACGATTTCAGGTACTATTAAATATAATGATTACTATATTCTAACTATATAATCAACTATAATTTGATTATTTAAATTCAAATATATTGATTACTATAATCCAATTATATAATCAACTATAATTGAAGTAGTTTGAATACAGTCCAACTGTTTAATTAAAACAACGATTAAATATTAGTCCAACTAATATATTTATGTATTGATGAAAAATAAAATGAGCGCGTATTGGCAAGTATCTAAACGAAATTACAAATTTAATACTTGCCTCCCACTATTTTTCGGCGAGGCTCTAACCCTCTATTGAGTACTCGGGAAACCTTGTTTCCTAGTGGGCTAGGATCCCGTTAAATAACACACAACCTTGACTTTGGCCAACAAATTTTATGATATTTAACTAGGTAGATCTCTAAGATCAATTGGATCTCATCCAATTCCTAGATCCAGTAGGTGGACATCCAAGTCTGAAACATATATCTAATATATGCCAATATATCCAATATATTCCCTAACCTATTTCCTCTGAATCAATTAAGCCTTGACTTTGGCACAACAAACTTAATGATTCCAGTTAAGCGGGACCCATTGACTTTGGAAAGCTTCGTAATCGATGTCGATGGACAAGAAGTGATCTTGACTTTGGCCAACAAATCACAACTTGGACAAGACATGTGATATGGAACAAAGCCTTCATGATTCAAAAACATCCGCGATGGACAAAGGTCTTGACTTTGGCCAACAAACCAGTGCCAATCTTGGATCTTGAGAATGAATCATTCAATGGAAGGAAAACGCTTAATATGTATTGAGGGTTTTTCGCGTAATTGGCAACCAATTAATTATCCTTGTTACGGTCTCATCATACACCCTTAAACATGCATTCTAAAAACATAATAAGGCGCGTATAATAAATTAATAATGATATGCGGATGGATATTTAAAAAAACTTGTTCCTAGAACGAATCTCTCATTTTCCTCTCTCCTGCTAGCACAAATCTTACTTCTACCCAATTACATAACACTTCTAAAGAAATCTCAATTACATTGAGGGGAATAGGTGAGATGAGAAATACAAAGAATCAAGAGGTAATAGGCTGGACACGCAGGTCCAATTTAATAAATTCTAAATTTATTAAAATAATTTCCAAAATTGCCACCACCCATCTATTATCCATCTGATATACATTATTCATACATCACATCCATGTAGTCAGAAAAAGCATGTTATCAATCAATCTAATCTAATTAATTAATCTGAAATTAATGACCATCCAATGTTCAAACAACGATTTGATTTGCGCGAGTCAAACTAGTTTTAAGAATAAGTACTCAAAGTACGAATTCTTGAATTATATCAAACTACAATATTAAATCCAATTTAATTTGTATTTAATACTAATTCTTTATTTAATTCTAAATTAAATAATTACACTTTATTAATAAGCCTTTGCGACTTAGATTCTAAATCTAATCATTACGGGTCTCAAAGCCCATTAACATCTAATGTCAATTTAATTAAAGTTCAATGGGCTTTCAATCAATATGTAAGGCATGTACTTTGGTCAATATGGGTCAAACCCAAATACCAAAGCCCAATTAAGGAATCACCCTTATTTGCCAAAATCAATTTAGGCCCATTAGGCCCAATTAAAATTTTAAAGGTTCATTTAATTAGATTTGGACTTTATGGAAATGGTTTTGGGCCCAATTGGATCCAACCAATTAACCTAAACCATACTTGGCCCAACCAACCCATTAAGCCCAAATACAACTTTAAAAGCCCAATTCCAAATTTAGCCCAATTAATTAAATTACAAAATTCCAAATTTCACACAATTAAATTAATCTAAAGTGTATAGCCATAATTATTAACCAAATTAACATTTCCAAAATACCAATTTACATAATTAATTATGCTAATCATCATCAACACATGTCCAACATTATTGAATCAAAAATCAATTCATTTTCCATGCTTTTGGTCACGGTAATTTAGGGTTTTTGTCCGATTTCGATTTCAATCAAATTAAATCCTAAATCAACATTTCCCAAGTCATTCAAACTCATCCAATGATTCAAAAAACAAAATCACCATGACATTTAGGGCACCAATGACATTCGGCCAAGCCAAATTTTGGGGATAAATTTGATCCAATTCAATTTTCATCAAATTGATCACAAATAACTCTAAGTTATCATCATTCAAGCATACTCAAACAATCAATTTCATCCAAACATGCTCAAATCAATTTTACCCAATTTTACCCTAAATCCATTGTCATTCTTAATCAAGGCTCTTGATACCATTGTTGGGTTTCTACTATAGTCCCAAGATCATTCAAGCAATGAAAATATGTGAATACAATAAAGAAGTATGGCGGAATCATACTTACATTGATCGGATTTTGCGATGCGAGGAACAACAAAAATTTCTTCAAGCTTTGAAGCTCTCGGCAATTCTCCATTTTGTGCTCCTTTGATTTTCGGTCAAGCCCTCCATGGATGATCTACAAGCTCCAAGCTTTTTGAGTGGAAATCTAATTTTAATTCCGCGTTGAAATCTAATTTTGTTTAATATATCGAATATATTATTTTATCGATTAATTCCAAATTAATCGTTCTCTCTCTTTAAATAATATTTTATCCCAAATAAAATATCTCTGTAATTAATCCTAGATTAATTTTCTCTCTCTATTAATTAATCCCAGATTAATAATGTACGAGTCATACGTCATTGGTGAATCTTCGGGAAGCGACCCATGAGATCCCCGGATATGTTGGCAGAAAATTCGGTGGTCGGACTATCCGAATACGTACGTACCTAGTACTACTTTTTTACCGATTTACAAGACATGGTTGGCTTCTAGCTAAGCGCTGTGCCTACCCAATTCTCAAGAAATATTCTTAAATGAATATGTAATCTATATCAGGTGCAGTATACGTAGTATTGCATATTACGATCCAGTATCGGATGTCATGTGCTAGGCCTGGGGCTGGAATTATGTCTGCCCCGTACGAAGCACATGTCGGATCTTTGGTAACTAGTCTCTATAATCAGATAATCATGACCTAGTCATATTATCCCAATGATTGCAGTACATAAGAGTACCAGTTCTGTATCCTACGTGACCATCATCTCCACTATGACTGGAGTGATACTTTCATCTTGACATCACACCCAATACACAACGATTCTCAATATACCCTGAAGAGGCGTACATAGAACCGGTTAAAGCCATGGACGACCAAAACCAAAGTATATTGATTGTCGCAAGTATTAGCGGTGCAAGTCTCAGGTTAAGACCAAATACACCTACCCTGATTCGGACTTCCATAGACACATAGTCATGCTACCAATGGAATTCCGAGGGGTCTATCGAGAGCGAAGCTGTTTCCGTACCATCGGTAAACATAACCTCCTACTACACTTGCATAAATATCCAATACTTAAATATATGAGAACTATGCCGTTATGCTCCCATAACACGCACAAGTGTAATACTAGTCTATTCCGCATTATCGATGTCTAATCTCAATAATACTCCGACTAGGGATGTTTTAATGATTAAACCTTCATGGATTGATACTGTCTCATATCTTATCAATCCGGAACTAATCATATGGACTTTTATCATTTATATATATCGCGGTAATCTAATTACAAATGATAAAAGAGCAATTTCCTTTGTCACATAGTTAATTTGTACAACAACACCATGTTCTGTACAAATAGTGATGTTATGGGTCATAATTGTCCAACACAATCAGGTTCCCACATATGCGAAGATTTTAAAGGATCTATGCACCATGAAGAGAAAACATCATGTGAAAAAGACTACATTCCTGACAGAGCAAACAAGTGCAGTAATTGAACAAAAGGCTCCACCAAAATACAAAGATCCGGGATGCCCCACTATTGTTTACCACATTGGCACTTACGAGTTTGGTCAAGCTTTATCATATTTATGTGTTAGTGTTAATCTTATGCCATATTATATCTATATGCAGCTAGGACTTGGAGAGATTAAACCTACCTCTATGGTTTTACAGTTAGCTGATCATTCTCTCAAAACACTGCGGGGAGTAGTTGAGGATGTTTTACTATAAATCAATAAATTCTACTATCCTGTTGATTTTTTGATTTTAGATACTTAATCTGTTGTTAAAACTGAGTCAAAAATTCCTCCCATCTTAGGTAGAACTTTTCTTGCTAGTTAAAAATTCCTCTCATTTTATGTAGATCTTTTCTTGCTACAACTAATGCCCTTATTAATTGTAGGAATGGTCTCATGAAGTTATCATTGGAAACATGACATTGGAAGTGAATACTTTTCATATTAGGAAACAACCACAAGATGATGACGAGTGCCATCATACATACCTGATAGACACAGTCGTACATAAAATAACCTTCATATAATATGAATCTAACCCTCCCGAACTAGAACTGATCCTAAAGAACCATAAAAATAGGAAAAGAAGAGTCAGTGCTCACTTGAAGATGATCATTGGAAAGTTAAAAATGAGGTCGAGCCAATTTTGCCATATATGCAACCTAAAATTTCAACCATCAGTTGACCCTGGGGGATCCATGGATAAACAGCCAAAACCAGCTAAAAATTCTTTTGCATGTCTTAATCACCAGTGGAAGCCACCATGACCATTTGGGTGATTGCTTCCAACTGAAGACGTTAAACTTAGCACTAGTAGGGAGGAAACCCTTACATTTTTTTATTTTTTATTTTCTTTACGTTAATATTATTTTATTGTGTGCTAATTACTTGTTTATTATTTGTATGAGTATTTATGCAAGTGTTATCGCAACCCACACAGCCCACGCAACCTAAGTCTTACCAGCGGGAGCTTGATGAACTCCATGCACGGTAGTATTTTTCATCACTCTTGTTTCTTTATGTTTTATCTTACATAGAGAACAATACAAGTTTTAAGTTTGGGGGTGTGTGCATGTATTGATAGTTCCTGCCATTTAAAAAATATAATTATGCATGTTCTGATTGAGTAGGCACATTTTATTATTTTTGTTCATGTGATGAATTTATTGTATTAGACGTAAATTTTCCCTGCTCTTATTTTTATGTTGTTTCATTTTGGAAATGTAAGACTATAAGGCTATTTTTACAATTGTTATAATAATTATTTCTTTAATTTAATTTTAAGATGTATCCAAAATTTATGTAAATTATGGAGCCGTTACTGTCAACGATGAAATATATAGAGTTAAATTATAATTGAGCAATGTTTGGAATAGACGTGGATTGTGGTTATAGGAAGCTATGGAAAGCATAGGCATGGTCTACATGATATCATGTGACTTACGAACCAAAGTGCTATTGTGGTCCGTAATAAGCACACAACTACTTGAAGTGTCATAACCATATATTGTAAAATTACTACTCAAAGGAGTAATATTGCGTAAGTTATTCTGTTGAGCACGAGTTGAAGATTAAGGGACGTCTTGGTAATTTTTGTAGTAATTAGATTAGTATAGAAAAATATGAACATTGTTTCGGTCTGTGAAGACCTAAGATTTATCCTAATATAAAAGTAAGCCAACTAAAAATGCTAGCCAGGCTGTAAATGTACTTAAAAAAGGTGGGCTGCGACCAATAAGAAGGCCCGCTACTATTTGCTAGCAGGGATATTTGATGTTCTTGCTGCAAAGTATGAACTAATGGCTACAACATCTATAATGATGAAGTCATTGCAAGACATGTTCAGGTAGCCTAAAGATCAGCAACATCATGAGGCTTTGGTCTCAGTGATGACCGCGAGATCAAGGAAGGGAAATTCTTCTGAAAGCACATTTTGAGGATGATGGCCTACTTCAATATGGTCAAAGTCCATAAAGGTCGTATCGATAAAAGTAGCGAGGTGACCATGATCATGGAGATTTTTATGAAGAGTTTCATGCACTTTAAGAGCAACTATATTATAAACAAGTTGTTTTGTACTGTTACACAACTGGTCAATGAGCTCACCTTTTATGAGTCCATGTTTATGGATCCTAGTAAGCCTAGTGGAGAGGCAAGTGTTGCCCAGTCTTGCAAATTTGCAAAGGAGATGAAGTAACATTATGAAGGTAAATGGTACAACTACTTGATTCATAAAGAGACCTTACTGAAGGTAACATTTCCATGAGAGTCAAGACTGGGGATGTCATTTCAGTAAGAGTAATGGGGGTTACAAGTTTTCAATTTTTATAATAATAGTTATTTAAATTTGAACAAAGTGTTGTTCATTCATATTTTATCACAGAAACTTGATTTCTATTTCAAAATGATTGCATGATGTTTTTTATTTTATTGAATAGTAATAGTTATTATTTTGAGAAATGGATTACCAGCATGCATGGGAAAATTGGAAAATAACTTGTATGTGTTAAGACCATTAACACATAACTCACTACTTAACACTGAATGTTTAAGGTTGAAAAACCAAAAACTAAATGGCAAAGGATTTCTCACGATGACACATATTTGCTGCATCTTAGACCTGACCATATTAACCTTGATAGGATAAATAGATTAGTAAAAAGTGTTTCTTTAAGTTAGTTAAAGGACCACATGTTACAAGCCTGTGAGTCTTGTTTAAGAGGTAAAATGGCCAAGAGATCTTTTATTGGAAAATGACTAAGAGCCAATCAACCACTCGAGCTAATAAATTCTGACGTGTGCGAACCAATGAATGTAAAAGCGATAGGTGGTTATGAATATTTTCACAATGATTGACAATTGTTTTAGATATGTGTAAGTTTACCTAATACAGTGTAAGTCATATACCTTTGAAAAGTTCAAAAAGTATCATGTTGAGGTTGAGAACCAATTAGGTAAAACCATCAAAACTCTACGATCAGATAATGAAGGAGAATACCTCGACAATGAATTCAATGAATTCTTCCATTTTATCATTATTAATAATTAATTAATTAATAGTAATAATAAAACAAGTGTCAAAATTCAATTGGTTAATAATGTGTATCTAATCTAAATTATGTATCGTATACAAATGCACATTATTTAATACGGATGTGTAAATTATGAATAATATGAATTATCCATAATTAATTGCCCAAGTGCTCAACGAGTACACTTTTATATTGTGAGACTCTCTAGGTTCAAGTTTATCTATCACGGAAACCATTTCCATGTCCGTAATTTGTCCACTCATAAATTACGACGACCATAAATAATCGAGTTGAACCATCCAAGTCGAAGTCATTGTATATAATCCATTTGTCATAGGTTATCTGAATTGTTTCGGAGATATAGATAAAACGTCAAATCTCCGATATAAATAATTCATGTGCCGCGACATAATTATGATTCTTCAATAAATATTCAAAACTTGTTTCCAAATCATACCTCGGCTAAAGATTTCAAAGAATCACAAATTGGACATCTAAATCTCGTACACGGGACTGATAGATCCTTTCTGGATACATCACAAGATATCATGAGTATCAGTCTATACCCAATGAACATGTGGAGGTCTGATCTTAAAAGATCGTTGATGTGACTGTCATCAAGTATGGAGGATATCTCACATATCCACAGTGGTATCATAAGTCAAATAAGCTAATATGTTATTAGACTCGTAAAGATTCATATTGACTTTGGTGTACCATCTACCAGGAATATTTGAATGAGCCATTTAGTATTTATCCAATAAATACCTACGTGTTTATATGAGTCTCCCAATACTCATGGTTTACTGAGACAAACCATTAGAATAATTCCAATATACGACACGTACAAGTCTCACGGGTTTATTAACCGACCAGGAATATAAACTTTGACCATGAATAATTTTAAGAATGAATTATATTGTGACATTTCTCAATAATAATTGCGGTGTTTTTGCAATTATGTCACAACCATTCATTTTAAGGTCATTTACACATTTACCATATATAAAATTATATTGATGAAAATTACTTAATTTTATTCATAATAAAATAAAATGTACATTGTATTTACAATAAATACAATAAAATTTGGCGTGCGAGTACCAACTCTAACAAAGTTGTCACCTCCAATGATGGTGTAGATGATTTATTGAGATATCATAGTGCAATGGATGATCTAATAAAGAGGAATGGCTCAAAGCCATGAATCTCGAGATGGAGTCCATGTACTCCAAATTAGTCTGTGAGCTTGTAGACCAACCTGATGAAGTAAAACATGTAGGTTACAAGTGGATCTACAAGAGGAAGAGATTACTATATGGGATAGTGCCAAATTCCATAGCTAGGCTGATGGCCAAGGATAATACCCAAAAAAAAGAGCTAATTATGAGGAGACATGGAATTCGCCTTTTTGACATGGAATTCACTTGTCAAATGAAGATTTTCCTAAGACACCTCAAGCAGTTGAGGAGATAAGGCATATCTCATATGCCACTACATGTGGAAGTCTCATGCATGTTATGCTATGCACTAGATCAGACATCAGTTATACAATAAGAGTGGTCAGTAGCTTTCAGTCTAACCTAGGATTAAATCATTAGGTCGGTGTAAGGGATATTCTCACTTATCTTAAGAGAAAGAGAAAATATATGCTTGTACATTCTGAAGAGGATATGATCCATAGAGGATATACATATTCTGAGTTTCAAAGGGATTGTGAATTCTACATCTGGATCAATATTTACCCTAAGTGGTGGAGCTATGGCATGAAGGAGTACAATAACAATCTTACATTACTGACCTCCCCATGGAGGCTGAGTGTGTTGCAGCTTGTGAAGCAGTTAAGGAAGAAATCTGGATACATAAATTCTTAGGAGATTTGAAAGTTATTCCAAATATGGATAAACCACTCACACTTTTTTGCGATAATGGTGGTACAATGGCAAATTCCAAAGAACTATGAAGCCATAAAAGAGGGAAGCATATAGAAAGGAAATATCATCTCTTTAGGCTCAAATATTAGCATATATCCTTCCAATCTTATTCCTCCCACAAATGTGATAAGTCCAATATCTTTTTTAGGTTTGGCTTAGCTTATGTACTAATAGGGGTTCACAAACTCGTCATTTCCCATGATAAAAGGTAAACCTTGGCTACCTTGGTTCTTTTCCATCATTGAAAGACAAAGGCCGCCCACTTATAAATGACTAAGCCTAAAATGAAGATCGTGTCATTGTTTAGAAGTTGCGATTTGGAACCTTAGTAATCATGGTTATTTGGGATGAGCTTTAAAATATTTAAGAATATCCAAATGGGCTAAAACAGGTCGTACCCTTCTGTATGAAAGCCAGAACATGTATCAAACTCATATTTTTAGCACATCTGAACTATAATTAAATATTCTAGGCCCAATAAGATTTTCAGATAATTATGCCCATTGAAATATTAAAGATTTGAACCAAATTATCATGAAACACAAACTTGTCTCAGTTAAAGACCTAACAAGTTTATATTCCACGGTAAAAGGATTAAATGACTTCAAATGGTTAGGGCCTAAAGAAAAACATTATGTAGGCTCATTCCTATAAGGAAACAATTATTGGTTTACATGTGGGCTTAGTCCAAGGTTCAGGCTTAGGCTCTCATTGGAGAAGGTTTGTCCATAATTAGGTATCCCCACTCAAGGGTTCAATCGAACAATGAACACATCTTTTTTATACACGAAGGTACATGCCAACAAGTGATGGTTATCATCACATAACGATTCAACGCATTAAGTGAAAGCGATTTCACAGTATGTAACGCCATAGGGGTTTGAAAGGGTATGCAAGAAAATGAATACATGGTTAAACTCAATCTAATCATGAATACTACAAGGCATTTTTCATCTCTATACCTGGTGGAGTCGCCATCTGTAGAAGCGAAGTGAGGTTTAATGTTTTGCCTATGATGCCGACGACCATGACACTATTGAGTTCGCAGCTCGCAGATAGTACGGATAGCCCACGGGGGACTACCTGGAGAATGATGGAGTCGCCACCCAATATAAAACATTGGGAATGATTTAAGGTCATATTACACCCCCCGCACCGGCCGACCTTAAACCCGTTCTAGTTTGAAATGATCCCTTATCGTTGCAAGTATAATATTTAGGTTTGAAAGAGGTATATACATGTCTTAGAATACAACATCATGCAATAACAGTTTAAAGAATACACATGTGTAATCATTAATACTAAAAAATGATAAAAGAATAATATTGATAGCCATAAACATCCAGAAATTGTTAGAGCAATAAAAAAAATACTAATTAAACAGAATATGGTACATATCTCATCAGCCAGGCTTTGGAGAAGCTTGACCAGAAATATTTCACATCATTAATGTTCGGTTGGACTTATCTTAAGTTTGGCCGGATATAATGCGTATAAATGATCCCTTACCGTTGCAAGTATAATATTTAGGTTTGAAAGAGGTATATACATGTCTTAGAATACAATATCATGCAATAACGGTTTAAAGAATACACATGCGTAATCATTAATACTAAAAAATGATAAAAGAATAATATTGATAGCCATAAACATCCAGAAATTGTTAGAGCAATAAAAAATACTAATTAAACAGAATATGGTACATATCTCATCAGCCAGGCTTTGGAGAAGCTTGACCGGAAATATTTCACATCATTAATGTTCGGTTGGACTTATCTTAAGTTTGGCCGGATATACTGCGTAAACCAGAAAGATAAAAATGCTTAATCATTCATAGCAACAATAATAAGAAGTAGTAATAACATGGAAATAATAAAACAACTATAAAACAGAGACAATAGTAATGAAATAACAAAAATAGTAATAACACAGCATGGTCATAAGGATAATAGAATAATATGTGTATATTCTCCCGGCCTGGCTGAATATTTTATATTTGGTTGAACATTTATATGTAGATGGTGCATGTTCGACTGAATCTGTATCGAGTCTGGCTGGAGAAACTGTGTAAGACCAGAAAGATAAAGATGCATAATATTTATTTGATTCCAATGATTGCAATGTTCGGCCAATTTATGTCCGTTAGGATATTTATTTGAGATCAACGTTCAACCGGACATTAATCAGATTTTGTGATTTCAGTAATTGAAAATCTATAAACTTGCCGACAACTTAATCTATGTCCGATCGTATATTTATTTGGGAATAATATTCGACCGAATATTAATCAGATCCCATGATTTTATTAATTAAAAATCTCCACACTCCCTGACAGCTTGATCCATGTTTGGCTGGATTTAGTATTTTAAATATATATTTGGCCGAACATAAATCAATCCAATAAATTAAGCAAACAGATCAGAGTGATCGGTCAATAAATTTAGGGATCTGTATATATCAAGCAAAGCCCAATATATATCATGCCAGACATTTTGACTTGGAAAAGGTTGGCCGAACATAAGTGACTTGGCTATTTTTTCAGAATTCTCTGGAGTTCCCTTCTTTTCCAACATTTATCCTTGCAACTTTCCAAACCTTCATGTAGTGCTCCCATAAGAGACTTATCATCAGGCTATGCGTAAAAATACAATGTCTACATCAGGTTTGACAAATGATATGACTTTCTGGATATCCTGGTTGGTCGGTTCAGAGAACTGGTAAGCGGTTAATGTATAACCATATAAAGTATTTCCGAAAATTTTATCCTAAGTCCTTTTGTGTAACCACTCTTTAATATTTGATATTAATAAATGGTATGGGTAAAATATCGATAAATTAAAGGTATTTGATACCGATTAATTTATTCAAATTAAAAAGTTTTAAAAGTTGATTTCACTCACTGATGCGATGTAGGAAACGATTTCCCACGCGGCGGATGCGTGTTAGGCACCTAGATCGACCTTGAAATTTTTTTTCTGCCTTTACCCCTTCTTAACTGAATCTGACCAGCCCTTTAGAACTCGTTTTTCTTCTGTTTTGAACTGATTTTCCAGGCCAGAAGAACTCCCGGACAGCCCCAAACAGCAGCCCAAAAACTTGACTATTTTGCAGACCAAAAACACCTTTTACTCACGCACAGCTGACTATTTTTGTATTCGTTGTTTGCGGATTTTTTTGGCACTATTTTGGACAAATAATATGTCCAGAATAGTCCCAAAATGTCCACAATATTTCCCTTAGTTTTTCCAAAAATTCTTAGCAAAAAACACAACTGTAACATTCTCCTCTCAGAGATGTTACCAGCAGCCGATAGGCTGACCTATCCCATTGAGCCTCTGACTTTCTGATTATGATCATAAATACTAATCCCATCTCAAATACAAACCATGCATATGAGCCATTGCCCAACTCGATAATGTAAAATGTATTTTAAATACTCATGACTTTTCTTCGACTCCGACTGAACTGTACCTCTGACGTGACCTGGTGGACCCAAGCACCATAGTGACTGCAATCAGTATCCATCCTCTCGAGCTCGTCCTCAGAATACACCTACAAAACAGAAAACACTAGAGAGTGGGGGGTTAGATCATTTGAACGACCTAGTGAGTGGAAATTTTAAAACGGAAACTAAAATACTTTATGAAATATGTATTTCTTGAAATCGAAATCATCTTGTTTACAAGAACATTAAGCTTTTTTGAAAACTCTCGTTTATCTGAAAACTCTTTTTTTTTTTCTGAAGACAAAGTTATTTCTGCAAACCTTTTCTAGAAACTTATTTCTTTCTGTAAAGCTTTGAAATTTCTCATAAAACTGATTCTTTTGAAACTCTTTTATAAAACTATCATTTCTGAAAAACTCATCTGAAAACCACTGACGTATGGGGGCGTTACGTATCGCAGTCCCCCCACACGCCTAACTAGTGCCTTAGGCATTAAGTATCGTCGTCCCCAAGTCACTGAACTAGTGACAGAAACACTAATCAATGTTGCATACTGGTCTTGAAATAAGGATCTAGGGGCAACTATTATCCCTTTACCTGAACTATGTGTGTAAACGTTATTGGATCCGTCAATTCCAAGTTACATCTGAGGTGGGTTTTTTCCCATTCCTCCAAAAATCATACTTCCAATATCCGTCAATTCCAGGATCAAAATAAAAATCATCTCTATTAAAATCAATAGAAATTCTTCAAAACACTTTTTGAAAAAATTATCGTTCATGATATAACTAGAAATGAACTCGGTTAACGCCGTGATGCGCTTAAAAGTAAGTCTCAATTCAAAATCAAATAAGTAACTATCAACATGAAAAGAAAATATTCACTCACAGATTTGGAATCTGGTTGGATAATTACGGTTCTGGCCGATAATCTATAATCGATAAGCTTAATTAGAATATAAGTTATGAAATATTCTTCGGAACTAGACTAAGCTTCTCAATTCAACTAAACTATTATCATTACATGACATATTATGCTTGTGACTTGACATAATGTGTGTATATATGCTAACATGAAACCCTTAGGGTGCCCTTTAACATCCTGGGATGAAATTAAAATGGCTAAAACTGATCCTGAGAAAATATATACGCGTCGCCACGCTAGGTGTTTCGTGTCGTGACTCCCACACGACAGAATTGAGGCAGAGAGCATCTTCATGTTCAGCGTCGTCACACCAAATTTTGAGCGTCGTGATTCCTATACGAACAGACCTGAAGTAAAGAGGATCTTTTGTTACGTGTCGCGACGCTCGCCCGATTTCAGGGCCAAACATCAACTCCCCAAAGATAATGCCCAAAGCAGTCCCAACACCACCATCTAAACTTCAACATTAATACACAGGAAAAAAATTCAACCACAACCACTTAAGGCCTTAGAAGTTTTCAACACTAATCAAATTTATTTCATACCAAACATCATTCCAAGTAAGCTTCATCATTAATTTTCATCAAAGAAACAAAACCCCCCCTCTAAAAATGGGTACAGATTCGGCCAGCCCGTTCACATAAGAGAAAATTTAGGCATTTGCAAGAATTAACCTAATTCAAGCCAATATCATCCTCAATTGCATGTTTATGCATGCTAGCAACACTATCAAGGCCAAATAAACAAATACAAACCTTAGGGTATGCAAGGTGAGAATTTGTGGTTTTATTTTCTTTGCCCAAAACTGAAAAATGAGGAAATAAAAAGAGAAATGAAGCTTACAATGCTTGGAAATGTGCTTGAATGGATCAAAAATGAAGACAATGGGGGAAAGAATAAGAAAATGGCATAGGGAGATCCTCTCTTTTCTTTTCCCTTCACATTTTTGGTGATGGAGAAAGTGAATAGTGCCTTATTTATAGGAAAATGGTTGGTTTTTGTAATGAAATGAGTGGCTAACATTGTGCCACATAATCCAACATGTGCTAAAAATTACAAGTTACTATTCATCCTAAATTGAATTGAAATTTTGACTTATTTCTGATATGATTTTGTAAGATGTTCAATACTGAAGTTGTAGGTAATTGTCCAATCTTTTCGATGTTATAAGTTTCACTAGAATCGGATATCGTATGAATATGATATGGCTAAAACACTAAGGGCTATCCAGAGTAGAACAGAAAATAACTTTCTTATCAAAACTGCAAAGGATATATCAAATGTCCGAAAATTAATTTCACGAGCAAATGTATGCTAGAGCATGATTTATATCATGTATTATGCCAACTATAAAAAGTGATTATCGAAATTACCGGGGTGTTACAACAACACAAACCGAGCCTTGAACTAGGCTATTATGAATGGCAGTTAGCAGATTTTTCTGTTCACTGCTGAGTACAATAAGAGATGGGAAAAGATGATTTCGTGTTGAGTTCCAAATGGTCTTCTGTGCTATGACTTGCCACCAACAAAAACAAGAGTGAGCTTGACACAAGAACAATCAAAATCTCTAAACACTTTTAGAGAAATCAAATTGTCACACCAAGTTATTTTTATTTATTTTTTCTTTTTATTTTTCAAACTTTTTTATTTAAACTCTTGATAGAAAAATAAGAACTAGGGAGGCCAGGGTTTTTGAAATGTGAGAGTGATAAAAAAAAATTTCTTTTTATACTTAGGGTTTAGGTTGTTAAAAATAAATAAAATATTTCCCATTTTTCTTCTAAAAATTCGGCCACCCTCTCCAATTTTGTAACATCAAAATTTTTATTAAATGTCATTAAAATGAAATTAAAATTATTACTAAATAAAAAGATCCAACTTACTTTCCAAATCAATGGTTTCCAAAATACATTTCTGGAAATCCGTTAATTCAAAATCTTTATTAAATTATACAATATAATTTAATAAAATAATCATAATAAATAATTATCATATAATCATTTATTATGTAAAACTATATATTAAAATTAATAAATAGTTTCAATTGTGATAAAAAAATATTATTAATCATATTAATAATAATATATATGTGTGAGTATATAAATGGATTATCCAATTATATTTAATTTGCTATAATATATCGAGCTAGCATGGGGACCAAATGGACCTACATTTTCGAGCTCCAATAATCCCGGAATATTAATTAAACTTTTTAATTAAATATTCCAAATTATTAACTTTAGGTTATTCCACTAAAAACTCAAAGTTGCACTCTCATTGTCGTAGATAAATAATATAAGCCGAACTACGTCAGTGTCCATCGATATAATCATTACATATGGATTGGCCATTCACGAGTATCTCATAATTGAAGCCGGGTCAGAATATCTGTTATGCCCTTGTAATTATTTTTACCTTAAGTACCATTGATTCTCTAATGAACGATTTATTCATAACAATTATAAATATTAATCTTTCTATTCACAATAGAAAGACTTGAGCGCTCTACTCATTCAAGTACCGAATCAACCCTTATAGAAGATACTCCTCTACTTCTCGCAAGAAAGAGTGAACTCCATATCTATGTAAAACGTCCCCAGCTACACACCAAACCATTTCCCCAAAGTACATAGTTATTGGTCGGGATTGCAACACCAACCTCATCTTTATAAATGAAATGACATAGCCTGCCATGCAGGAGTTCGAAATACACTTCAGACCAATCCATAGATGACCATCTATTAAATTGAAATGAATTTCTTTATTTAACGGATATTATAAGAAATTCATTTCTATCTGGATTTAGTCCTATATGATCACATCATATAAGGTGTTTCCATTCTCATGTCACCACATGGACGATCCCGGATCAAGGTCACCATACAATTATAGAATAAACCACAGCTATAGATAAACCACAAACAAAGTACCCGGTTTGTTTACTCTCTATGGACTATTTTAGATTACTAATTTTAGACTTAAATCCTCTTGTGTATGGCACTCATACACTAAGTTTCAAGGCATATAAGTAATCTAGGGTAGACAAGATAATTTACAATATGCGATTTAAATCAAAACATTTGATAAATGAACAATACATCTTTTATTTTTATAAAAATAATTCCGCTTACATTACATGAAGCTCTAGGGCATATATCCCGACACACGCTTCAGTAGTATTTGCCAATAACTCGATGAAGATATCTACATGGAACAACTTATAGGTTTCATAAAAGAAATGAAAAGGAAAAAGTATGTAGACTACTGAAGTCTATATATACTCTTAAGTTGTCATCTAGACAATGATATATACGATCCATAATACAATCATTTCAAATTATTTCACAATGATTAATTTGGATCATTGTGTGTATACCAAGATAGATAAAAATAAGTTTATAATCTTATATTTGTATGTGGATGATATACTTATGATTAGAAACGATAAAGAATTTGTAAAACGCATCAAAAGAATAGTTATCATCCAACTTTGAGATGAAAATATAGGTGAAACTGTATATATTCTTAGGGTTAAGATCTCAAGAAATAGTTAAAAGAAATTATTATCTCTTTTATAAGAGTCATAAATAAAGAAAAATCTTGAATGCTTTCAAATACAGGCTTGTAAACCCATTGATACCCATATCACGAAAATTGAAGCTTTAACTAATAGATTATGTCCAAAGATTCCACAAGAAAATGAAAAAATGAAGAGAGTTTCGTACACAATTACAGTTGGAATTTTAATGTATATAATGATGTGTATGAGACCTGATAGTTGTTTCATTGTTGGAATGGTAAGTAGATACCAATTCAATCCAGGATCAGCTCATTGGAAAGTAGTTAAAAATATATTGAGTATCTAAAAGGACAACTGATTAATCATTATGTTATAAAGGGAATGATATGCGATTATAAGACTATATCGATACTGATTAAGGAGGAGATTTAGAAGAGAGAAAATCTACCTCCAGATTTATTTTCTTACTGAACAATGGTGTGCCATATCACGGAGCATTAAGAAACAATCATATATAGCCTTATCCACAGAGAGGCTGAATTTGTGGCATTTTCATATGTAGTACAAGAAATTGTATGGTTGAAAAGGTTCTTGGATAATTTAGAGTTACAAATGATGCTTCTAGTCTAGTATTAGTCAAATTTGATAGTGAAGCAATAATAGCTTACACAAAAGACTCAAAACTCTCTTATAGAACAAAACACATAGATATCAAGTATAACTTTGTAAAAGACATAGTCGTCCCCAGAGATGTCTTCATTGGACACGTAAAATCTCAAGAATAGTGTAGATGTTAATGTACTTACATTTCACGATATATTTATTTTCTTAACAATATTTACTAATGTTAATACTTATTGATTTTTGTGTTCAATATTTACGTGTTAATATATTGATATATGTTTAATACATTATACCATTTTTGATATGAGAATTATGTTGGACAGATGAATGATTGACCCTCTCATACAAGCAATCAACTCATTTATTTTGTGATAATGGGAGATGGAATAATTTTTTAAGTGATAATTTTTATAATGGAGCTCAAGCTTAAAATTAAAAAATGTCTTCACGTAGTAAATCAAATTTACATGGTTTTTTTTTATGTGATATAGTCTTAGTTGAATAAGTTTGTTTTACCTTATTGTCTTAATATCAGATGTATGAGTTTTGAGGATGAAAAAGAGAGCATGTACTCAAGTTATGTTGGAGTTGGTGTTTGGAGTGCCAATCCGAATAATATATTGTACATTTTATTATTTATTAATAAAATAACTACATTTTCATTTCATACCTTATTAATGGTATTGTCATTATGTATATTAGATTGATGTATAAATATGCTAAGAATGACATCAACTTTATAATAGTCTAGTAGTAATATTGGACACTAGGTGGTCCGATATTGGGATAAGTATTACTATTATAAATTATTCTTAAAGTAAATATTCATAGTCGTTGGTTTTGGAATACATTCGAATTCCTATAACCTATAAGATTATCATATGTAGTATATTGGAATTGGAG
Organism: Zanthoxylum bungeanum; assembly: GCA_019454045.1. Lineage (NCBI taxonomy): Eukaryota > Viridiplantae > Streptophyta > Magnoliopsida > Sapindales > Rutaceae > Zanthoxylum > Zanthoxylum bungeanum. Next base: position 39,385 of record SKCR01035780.1, on the reverse strand, counting down.
TTCCAATGGTTTAACCTAATGTACCATGAGCTTTGGAAGCTCATATAGACATGTGGGTATTGATTGGACCGAATATTGAATGACTCACAGGTGATTCTTAATAGTTGGAAGTACACACCACCGTCAATAGGAATCTCCTCGAGTCGTGTAGCATATGTAATCCTTTACTATAGGATAACATTGGTTTTGTGTGAGATCTTCCCCACTTTGATGCCATGTATGTCAGAAACCTTTCATAGTCTGACCCCTAGATGTTCGATGGGTGTGGATCGATGCATTCGTTAATCAAGTGCGAATCGAGATAAGATCCTTCGGCCCGTATGTGTACCATAAAGGGTTTATGTATCTATATAAGTAAGTCACGATTCTTAAAACTTTGGCCAAAGTCGATCACCTATGGTGGATCGCATCAGTTGTAAAGAATCGTGGATCAGTCGACATGAGATGTGCATCTCGGAACTTGACGGTGTATTATATGTTTCATAAACACAACTCGGATAGCCTACGATGGGGGGATTATTAAACATATATGATGATCTCGACTTGTATAGTTCAGAAAAAGGTCATTCATGTTCTTCTTGAATTCGGAGGTGGTCGAATTGCGTACATATTAGCTAGGCTTATATGACAAATGTGTCTGAACTTAGAGAGTCTCTTTATGAAGTGTACTCGTTGAGCACTTAGGTAGCCGATTATTTTTTATAAAAGATAATATTCGATATTATAATTATCAACTAAGATAATCAAGTGTTATTGGATATCATTGATTATTTACTTTGACCTAATTGGATTAATTGGATTAATTCAATATTTGCACAAATGCTTTGTCGTAATTTCATAATTATCTCTACCATTTGAGGATATTATGGTAATTACAAGTATGTAATTATAGGTGTTTTTGGCTTGATTTAATTGGATTAAATCAAAGTGACAAACATTCAACTAATCCATTTCCTAATCTTTATCTTGATTTAATTGGATTAAATCAAAGTGGTAGACAAAGGTGATTAGTCTCACCTAGATTAAGCCCACATAAAAGTTAATTAGAACTTTTATTAACTAAAAATTACCTAAGTTTTGCTATAAATAGCAAGCTTTAGGAAGGTTTAATTAAGCTAGATACAAGCAATTCTTGGAGAAATTAGCCTAAGTTAGAGCAGTGTTTAGAGAATCTTTGTGAGGTCTCTACAACATTTCATCTAGGAGAAATCAAGATTGGATCTTGGAGTGAAGCTTGCTAGCATTGGAATCAAGATTGGATCTTGGAGTCAAGATTACAAACCTTGGAAGTTCTCCAACCATTTCAACAAATAGAAGGAGATTGGATCTTTACATCAAGCTTACTGGTAAAGTTTGTACTTCTCTTAAGCTATGTTCTTCATTAGCGAGTTTTTCATTAGTGAGACATATAGTGATAAATTATGTATTGGATGCATGATTACATAGATTAAAGTTGAAATAGGGCTAATAAATTATGTTAGGATGCTTTGGAAGTATAAACACAATAAGCTTGTTAATTACGTCGAAGATGTTCATGATGGACATTGAATAATTAATAAGAGTTTGAAACTCTAGATTAAAGCTTAGAGTTATGGATACCATTCTAGAATCACTTGACCACCTATGGGTGAAATAGAATTATTCATAAGATATTTCATAGTGGGATTGTATATTGGTTTGTGTTTTGATTCAAACAAATGCATATATATATTTAGAACATATATATATATATATATATATATATATATATATATATATATTTGTTGCATAACATGTGTTGTGGTTGGTTTTGAAATAAAAAATTATTTTTGGTGATTTAAAGTGTTTAAGGTTTTATTTTATAAAATTATAAAAAAAATTTCAACTAAAAGCCGATGGTGCTATGTTACAAAAAGTGCGCAAGCATTGCTGCGCAAGCAAGCAGCTTACGCAATAAGTGTACATGGTCTGATTTTTATCTCGTTTTGGTTTTTCAGGACCTGGATTTATCTCTTGGTTTTTTTCCTGAACATTTGTAATGGAATATTGTATATCACTAAAACTTTTAAAAATACACACATATCTGATATCCTTCGGTTAGACCCACTTCTATTGCGCGGGGCACTGATCCCACCCTAGGGTTTCCACAACTGCCCCAACAGAATGGTATCAGTAGCAAGGCTTAACCACACAACACATGTTACATGTTTGACAAGTATTTGAATCTATGCCATAGTAATTTTAATTTAGTTATGCATAAGTCATATTGGATATGTATTGCATGTTTTAAATTAAAATTTTGACCTAATTATGTTAATGACTTGGTTGTCATAAATCTCACATGATTACTTTATTTAAGTAATAGTATTAGTAATGTTGGAGCATTATTAGATGGTCAGTCTTGTCAATACGAAGATGAATGAGTTTTTACTACTTATATCCAAGATCGTCATTAGTATGAGGGTATAAGTGCTCAGAACTTAGGTCACTCCGGTAAAACATTAGATGTAGCGTGATGAGTTAACGCAGTTACCTGATGAGCGGAAAATATATCACTATTTACCGCCTCTTTAACCTAATATTTTGTATGGTTTCTTGAGTTTTATGAATGTTTTGATGTGTTTTTGTGTGTTTTGCAGATAAATAAAATTTTGGGACTCAATGGAATCAATCAGGACTAAATTTGGAACAAATAAGGGCAAAAACTGGACTTGACATTTGGAATTTGGAGGTTGGAAACTTGAAATGGCGTTCTAACGAAGTACAATTTCGGAAATTTCAACTTTACGTAATTTTCATATTTTAGCATTAACTATCTACTCCGATATCGGATTGAGGTGATTCAAGTTCCAGATTAAATAAGACTCAAAGATATACAACCTTGACATTCATAATAATTTCGAATTCATAATTTTTTATGACCGAAATGGATAAAACATCTGGAAGTGTGTTATGTGCAATTACTAAAGTCATTTTCAAAACAAAAAAAAAATAAAATAAAAAATGAAAATGAAAATTTTCAAACTTCCACCAAACATGCTTGCATGTTTGGTGGAGGATTTAGTGCCATATTTTGTGTCATGTTTGGTGCCATGTTTGATGGAGAAATTTATGGAGAAATTGGTGAAGGTAAAATTTTGCCTATAAATACCAAGCCATTTGATTTGTAAAATTCCTACCTTCTTCTGAGGATTTTCTTAAGAATACTAATAAGATTGTATCTTGTTTGTTTATTTACAACTTTCTGTATTTAATTTTTTATTTTACGCAATAGTTCTTTCTTTACTTTACTTTTCAGTCTTTATTTTTACTTTTCAGTATTTGGAGGTAACTCATCTCTACTAGGGTGAATGGTAAAGCTTTTATTACTAATATTTAGATTAATCTCCCTTAATTATAATATATAAACTATTTGAAACCTGACTTAATGGGATACCGCCTTTATGGTCGGTTGGACTTAATTAAATTGATTTTAACCTGACTAAATTGGATACCGCCTTTATGGTCGGATGTAATTAATCATAAATCGAACTTAATCAGGATATCGCCTATATGGTCGGTTGGTAATATCATGCAAAGTTTATATATTATAATGATGGGGATATCTAAAATAGAAGTAATAAAAGTGGATCCTCTAACCCTTACATTTTCTTTATTGCTTTATTTACCTTTTTAATTTCCAAGCTTTACTTTATGTCATTTACTTTATTTATATCTTTACTAGTCCTAGATATGTGTTGTAACTAAATACCATATCTGGGGTTGTGATGAATTCCAATATCACCGGTTTATAAGGGGTTATTTTATGACTTGGGTAATATAGAGGTTTATTTATTGAGTCTTAAGTTTAATGCTTCTTGTTAACCGGCCATTAATAAGATTGATCTGGTAAACTTAAAATAAACTTGACAAAGGAATTTTAGGTTTCAGCCTTAGACTCAATAACTCATGATCTCACCTCGGGGCATGGTGACCCTTAGGTAGATTTCCTTACATGATAGACATATACCTGTCGGGCGGGGGTAGCCACAATTGGAACTTAATCTTAATGAATTCAGGTAACTTGGTTAACATAGACATTGGTTATTTGGGTGTTTGCATCTGACCATCGACAGAGGCTTTTGCATATTTTCGTGTTACAGGTTAATAAACCAATATATTACACAAGCGTGAGATAACCACTTCATCTTTAAAAGATATTAGAAGGATTCACAACCCTAGATAGTTTAATAATATTGAATTTTCCTTTAATTTACATTCGCATTGTTTTATTTACTTGTCTTTAGTTTAAAATAACAATCTAATCAAACAACCAATCTATTTGATACTTGTAAACATTTAGCTTCACAAATTTATAGCCTAGGTATTAAGTCCTCACGGGATCGATACATTTTATACTACTTGAACGATACGTGCGCTTGCATTACGTGAGTGATTTCACCGATCAAGTTTTTGGCGCCGTTGCCGGGGACTTATTTATCTTTCAGTATTAATTTTGGGGTTAGATTCTTTTACTTGTGTCTAATTTGTTTTCATTTATTATTTTTGCTTACTTATGTTTCAGGTTCTCAGACACAACATGAGACGAACCAGAAGCTTTGAAATCCGACCGCTTGACCCAGAAATTGAAAGAACCATCAGACAGTTGAGAAGGGAAAGGCGAGAAGGCCAAGAAGCACTGATTTATATGGAACCTGAACCGTTGGAAGTTGCACCACCAATTCCCATTCGAGACAGAACTATTCTGGTGGTTGACGACTTCATTTCATATATTGTACTTCCTCCATTACTAGCAAATACGTGTGACATCAAAACATGCATTCAGGTGATACAACAGTCAGTTCAGTTTGGAGGGAATGCAACTGAAGATCCTAATGCCCACTTCAGCAACTTCTTGGAAGTTTGCGACACTTTCAATTACAATCGAGCAGCTGAAGAAGTAATGAGACTACGTGTTTTTCCATATTCCTTGAAAGACAGAGCTAAGACTTGGTTACATTCACTACCAGCAGGTTCCATCACAACTTGGAACACTCTAGCCACCAAATTCCTTTTAAAGTACTTTCCCCCCAGCTAGAACTGCAAAGCTGAGGAATGACATTACATCTTTTGTACAACATGACTCGGAATCCCTCTGCGAAGCTTGGGAAAGATATAAGGATTTGCTCAGAAAATGTCCTCACCATGAGATTACAAAGTGGCTACAAGTCCAAACCTTCTAAAATGGACTTTCTGGACTGATGAGAACCACAATTGCTGCTACTATCAGAGGATCTTTAATGGCAAAAGGAGAAGATCAGACATGAGACCTAATTAAAGAAATGGCCAACAACAATTCTTTGTGGCCAACAGAAATGAGCATGATCCAACGAATTGCAGGATTTTACGTAGTTGGAGCCAACATAGCAATGAATGCCAAGCTGGATCATATATGTAAATTCACGGAAACTCTTAGCATGCAAGGAAATATTGGATCCACAAGTTCACCATATGGAGGAGCACTAGAGGCAAACCAACATTAAGAGATGGTGAATTATGTCAACAATTTCAACAATAGGGGAACAATCCATATTCCAATACCTACAACCCAGGGTGAATGAATCATCCCAATTTCGCATGAGGCAACAATTCAGGGCAAATGAACATATACCACCAGGATTCCAACAGCAAAATAAAGGCCAAGTGTATAAAAAAGAACCAAGAATAATAGAAGTGATGGCTCATTTGAAAAAACTAGAAGCAAAATACGACTCTCAAGCAGCATCATATGATGCTATGTTTCAATCACAATCAACATTAATTCAAAGCCAAGTAGCATCTTTGAAAACACTGGAGAATCAAATGGGACAACTGGCCAATGCCCAGAGTTACAGACCGCAAGGTACCCTTTCTAGCAACACAGAACCAAATCCAATGAACCGAGGGAATGAGCAATGTCAAGCCATTACTTTGAAAAACAGTACTGAAATCAACAAAGATGTTGGAGTCAAGGCATCCACTGAGGAAGTTCCAAAAGAAAACAGCGAAGTAGAACCACATATTGAGGAAAGAGAAGCAAAAGCAAATGATCAAGAAAGATTCACTCCACCTCCTCCTTTTCCAGAGCTTCTCCAGAAAAGTAAACTAGACAAACAATTTGCTCGATTCTTGGAGATCTTCAAAAAGTTGCATATCAACATTCCATTGCAGAAAAGTTGGAACAAATGCCCAACTATGTCAAATTCATGAAAGACATTCTATCACGAAAGAGAATATTTGGAGATTACGAGACAGTAGCATTAACAGAAGAATGCAGCACCATCATTTATATAAAGCTTCCCTCAAAGTTGAAAGATCCTGGGAATTTCACCATCATTTGCACCATAGGCGAACATTACTTCGGTAAGGCTTTGTGTGATTTAGGTGCCATCATTAACTTGATGCCTTTGCCTATTTACAGGAAACTGCAGATTGGAGAAGCAATGCCCACCTCAGTTACTCTGCAGCTTGCTGACAGATCACTCACATTTCCGAGAGGTGTAGTGGAAGATGTATTGGTTAAAGTCGACAAATTCATTTTCCCTGAAGATTTCCTTTACCTTGACATGGAAGAAGACAAAGATGTATCTATCATCATCGGGAGACATTTCTTGGCTACAGGTCGAACTGTTATTGATGTACAAAAAGAAGAACTAACCATGAAAGTGCAGGACCAATAAGTTACATTCAATGTTTTCAAAGCCATGAAATTCTCGAATGATAAAAAAAGTGGATAATGATTCAGAATTGATGTTTCAGATAGTATCATCCATGATATTGATGCAATGCAACTTTCCACGGATAAACTTGAAGCTTGCATCACCAACATGATTGACAGCGAGCTAGATGATGATATTCTGGAATGTATCAACTATCTTGACAGACCATTTCGCTTCAAATCGACACCACATGTGGAAAGTTTGGAATTATCGAAAAAAGAGGAATCAAGCCCTCGATTGAAGAACCACTGTAGTTGGAACTATAGCTACTTCTGAGCCATCTTAGGCATGCATTCTTAGGAAACTCTTCTAATTTACCTGTGATTATTTCTTCATCACTAACATTAGAGCAGGAAGAGAAGTTGCTGAGAGTGTTACGAGAACACAAGAAAGCCATTGGCTGGACTATATCAGACATTCGAGGCATTAGTCCATCATTTTGCATGCATAAAATTCTAATGAATGACGAGTACAAAGCCACAGTGGAGCATCAACAGAGACTAAATCCAATCATGAAGGAGGTCATAAAGAAAGAAATTATCAAATGGTTGGATATCGACATCATTTACCCCATCTCTGAAAGCACTTGGGTGAGTCCTATGCAATGTGTGCCAAATAAATGAGTAATAATTGTAGTCATAAATGAAAAGAACGAGCTAATTCCAACAAGAACGGTGACTGGATGGAGAGTATGCATGGACTACAAGAATTTGAATAAAGCAACAAGGAAAGATCATTTTCCGCTGTCATTCATTGACCAAATGCTAGACCGATTGGCGGGACATGAGTTCTACTATTTTCTATATGGATACTCAGGGTACAATCAAATTTCCATCGTCCCAGAAGATCAGGAGAAAACCACTTTTACATGCTCGTATGGTACTTTTGCTTTCCGTAGGATGTCATTTGGACTATGTAATGCTCATGTCACATTTCAACGTTGCAATATGGCCATCTTCTCAGACATGCTATAACAAAGTATGGAGATTTTCATGGATGATTTCTCTGTGTTTGGAGACTGTTCAACCACAGCTTGCAAAATCTGGAAAAAGTGTTACAAAGATGCGAAGATACCAATCTGGTACTCAATTAGAAGAAATGCCACTTCATGGTGCAGGAAGGCATTTTTCTGGGACATCGGATCTCACAAAAGGAAATCGAGGTAGACAAAGCAAAGATCGAGATAATTGAAAAACTACCTCCACTATCATATGTCAAAGGGATTCGGAGTTTTCTCGCACATGCAGACTTTTACAAGAGATTTATCAAAGACTTCTCCAAGATTGCTAAACCTCTATGCAATCTACTGGAGAAAGATGTGCCTTTCAACTTCACCAAGAATTCCATGAAGCTTTTGATATCTTGAAACAAAAGCTGGTCTCTGTCCCATCACAGTAGCACCAGACTGGACCCTTTCATTTTAGGTGATGTGCGATGCTAGTGATTTTACTGTAGGTGCAGTTTTGGGACAACGCAAAGCCAAAATTTTCCACACCATTTACTACTCCAGCAGAACTCTGAATGAAGCACAACTCAACTACACAACAACTGAAAATTAGTTGCTCGCAGTTGTGTTTGCTTTTGATAAATTTCGTTCCTATCTGTTGGGTCCCAAAGTGGTGGTATACATAGATCATTCAGCAATCAAATACCTGTTCATGAAGAAAGATGCCAAACCCAGATTGATCTGTTGGTTACATCTACTGCAAGAATTCGATGTGGAGATCAGAGACAGGAAAGAGACAGAAAACCAAGTGGCAGATCAGTTATCGAGGCTCGAGAATGGAGAAACAGCTAGCAATGAACTAACAATCAAATAAACTTTTCCAGATGAACATTTGTTTGCCATGAAACAACATTATGTCCCTTGGTATGCTGACTACGTCAACTACATAGTATGTTTTAACACCTAGTGCCCTCAAGCCAACTGGTTTGGGATTCACTGGCCCAAAGCTCGCTACATGGATCGAAGATGTTACAAAAAATATATATGTCTGAAATCCGAGTAATTAAGTCTGTATGGGTGTCTTAACACCTAGTTCCCTAAAGCCAACTGGTTTGGGAAAGCTTGTTACATGGATGGATGATATTGTATATAAAAAAATAGAAAAATCAGAAAAATATTCCAGTGCTAAAAAAATGAGTGAATTCTGATATAACTTTAGGAAAAAAATATTACTCTCTTTTCAATTACACTTGTGAATTTTTTGGGCACAATGACTTGATTAATACCTTGTTAGCTGTGTGTATAGAGAATGGTAAAAATAATCGGAGAATTTACTTATTCGATAATTTAGAAAGAAAGGAAACAACTATTAACTTGGATAAGAAGTTTCACATGTTTAGTCACTAACTTCTTTATTTTCTTTTCTCTTGTCTTTTTGCTTTTGTGTGCATTAGTTTGACATTTGTGGGTATCGTCGTTGTCCCTCACGAGACTACAACTCGTCCACTAGGGACATCTAGGGGTTTAAAGGCTTGTTGCATACGCTAAATGCAACCGTGATCCCTATGAAAGTGGCTTAGTTTAATTTTATTTTAAAGATGATTTTGTTATTTTATCTTGTTGTTTTGCTCGAGGACTAGATAAATATTAGGTTTGGGGTGTGATGTGTGGTAAATAGATCAATATTCCCACTCCTTTAACTTAATATTTTGTATAGTTTCTTGAGTTTTGTGAATATTTTGATGTGTTTTATATTATTTTGTAGATAACTAAAATAACAGGACTCTTTGGAGGTAATTCGGGACCAAAACAGTGGAAAACGGACAAAAAGGGCAAAACTGTAAATATCCTGCTAAAATGTGCTATTTTGCTAAAATGTGTCACTTTTCTAAAATGTGCCGTGCTAAAATACGCCATCTGCTAACGTGCACTGGAGTCTGCTAACATGCGTCGGACACGTGTCACAATCAGAGAAATTTTCTATCATGCGCCATGCTAACATGCGCCTGCCACATGTCAACATCACAGCAATTCTTGCTCATGTGCACCGTGCCATGTGTCACCATCACATGCTACCGACAATCGACATCGCCATGTCATTGCCACGTCAGTATAATAAATCAGTTGTCGATAGCCGCCGGACACGTGTCACCATCTCCGCAGAAGCCGCGCCACGTGGCGCAAATCAACGGCGCATCGCAACGCGCAAGGACCATGGACGCCTATAAATTCAGGCCGATTTCACTTGTAAACTCATACTTTCTTCTAGGGGATTCCTTAAGAATACTCTGAAGATTGTATCTTGTTTGTTTATTTACAGCTTTCAGTATTTAATTTTCACATTTGCACTTTCTTTTATTTACTTTTCAGTCTTTACTTTTCAGCATTTAATTTTATTTACTTTACACAATTTACTTTATGTTATTTACTTTTCAGTATTTATTTTATCATTTTTTTAATTAGATTACTTGAATATATACATGATAAAAGTCCTTATGATTAGTTCCGGATTAATAAGATATGAGACAGTATCAATCCACGAAAGGTTTAATCATTAAATATCCATAGTCGTAGTATTATCGAGACTGGACATCGATAATGCGGAATATGCTAGTATTACACTTGTGCGCGTTATGGAAGTGTAACAGCATAGTTCTCATATATTTGGGTATTGGATACTCATGCAAGTGTAATAGGAGGTTCTGTTTACCGATGGTACGGAAATAGCTTCGCTTTGGATAGACCCATCGGAATCCCATTGGTTGTATGACTATGTGTCTATGGGAATCCGAATCAGGGTAGGTGTATTTGGTTTTAACCTGAGACTTCCATTGATAATACTTACGACAATCAATACGCTTTGGTTTTGGTCATCTGGGGCTTTAACAGGTTCTGTGTACGCCTCTTCTGGGTTTATTGAGAATCGTAGTGTATTGGGTGTGATGTCAAGATGGAAGTATCACTTCAGTCATATGGAGATGATGATCACGCAGGGATACAGAACTGGTCTCTATTATGTTGCAACTATCGGGATAATATGAAAAGGTCATGATTATCCGATTAAAGAGACTAGTTACTAGTGATCTGATATATGTTTCGTACGGGACAGACACAATTCCAGCCCCTGGCCTAGCATGTGACATCCGATGCTGGATCGTAATACGCAATACTTAGTATACTACGTCTGGTATAGATTATGTATTCCTTAAAAGAATATTTCTGGAGAATTGGGTAGGCACGGTGCTTTGCTGGAAGCCAACCATGTCTTGTAAATCGGTAAGAACGTGGTACGGGGTACGCACGTATTCGGATAGTCCGATGACCGGATTTACTGCCAACATATCCAGGGATCTCATAGGTCACTTCCCAAATATTCACCAATGACGTTTGACTCGAATAAAATTAATCTGGGATTAATTATGAGAGAGAGAAAATTAATCTAGGATTAATTACGGCAAGAATTTATCCGGGATAAAATTCGATTAGAAGAGAGAGAACGATTAATTTGGAATTAATCGATTAAATAATATATTTGATATATTTATTGAAATTAGATTTCAAAGCGAAATTAAAATTGGATTTTAATTTAGGCAAATGAATAAATTTAGAATTAATTCGTAAGCGACTTTAATATTTAATTATCTCGCAACGGCAAATTCGTTAATTCAGAATTAAATGAACCCGAGCCCGAGCGAAGTTGCGCATTGAGATTGTTCGACTTAAATTCGGAATTTACAAGTGGTGGGACCCACTTGACTTACATCACACTTTTGACTAGTGATGGAAGTGGTTGAAATGGAGTGTAAGCATTATATTGCTTATTCAACACTCTAAACAATCTCTACACACTTTGCATTATTTTATTTCATTTGAAAGACATATACCAAATTTGATTTGGTAAATGGTATTAGATTTTTTGAAAATCAAATACAAAAAATTTAAAAACTCTCTCCCTCTCCACTACCTCTTTGCCGTGAGCTTCCTTCTCCATTGGAGAAATTTTGTTGCAATTTTTCTTCAAGCTAGCACTACAAAGGAGTCAACCAAGGTGTTAGGGAAACCATTCCCAAGAGTTCGGAACACAAGGAGAAGCTTGGAGCTCTTTATCAACATCAAAAGTCTTGAAATCTCTACATCCAAGCAAACCGATCAATGTAATTTTTTTGCAACTTCTTTGAGTATTCACACCAATTTCATGTTAGAAGATCATTGGCATGTTCTAGGAACCCAATAACAATGGTATCAAGAGCCTTTTTCTAAGCATGAAATGAATTTAGGGTTTATATACTTTAATTTGGGGTTTTTATGATTTATGCATGATTTCTTCAAATTGATGGTTTGGTTGAGCTTGGATGATGATGAATTAGATTTATGCATCTTAAAATTTGAGAAAAATTGATTGGATAAATTTTCCCCAATTTCCTTGCTATGGCCGAAAGTATGACCCTAGAATATATCATGGTGATTTTTGATTTTAGACCATTGGATGTGTTTAAAGCATGATGAGTATATTGATTGTTGATTTAATTAGATTGAAATCAAAATTGGATATAAAATTATGCATATTGCCGTGAGTGAAGAAGCATGATATAGATTGATTTTGCTTCAATTTGTGTTGGACATGAGTTGATAAATTAAAGCATGATTAATTAGATAAATTGGTGTTTTGGAAATATTAATTTAACTAATTAATTATGGCTAATACACTTTAATTAAAAATTAATGTGAAATTTGGAATTTTGTATTAATTAAAATAAGCCTTTAATTTTGAATTGGGCTAATATTGTTGTATTTGGGCTTAATGGGCTTGGTTGGGCCAAGTTGGTTTAGGACAATTGGATTGGATCCAAATTGGGCCTAAAACCATTCCATAAAGTCCAAGTATAATAATTGGGCCTTTAACTATTTAATTGGGCCTAATGGGCCAAAATTAATTTTATGGCAAATAGGGTGATTCCTTAATTGGGCTTTGGTTTCCAAAGTCCATGCCTTAAGAATTAATTAAAAGCTCATTGGACTTTAATTAAATTGACATTGGATGTTAATTGGGCCTTTGAGACCCATTAAGATTGGATTTCGAATCTAAGTCTAAATGGCACAAATATAAGTGTAATTATTTAATTTGGAATTAAATTAGAATTAGTATTGAATACAAATTAAATTGGATTTAAAATTGTAGTTCGATATAATTCAAGAATACGCACTTTGAGTACTTATTCTTAAACGAGTTGGACTCGCGCAAATCAAATCGATGTTTGAACATTGGATGACCATTAATTCAAAGATTAATTAATTTGATTAGATTGATTGAATAACATGCTTTGTGTGAATACATGGATGTATTGTATGAATAATGTATATCGGATGGATATTAGAAGAGTGAGGGCATTTTTGGAAATTTTTGTAATAAATTTAGAATTTATTAAATTGGACCTGCGTGTCCAGCCTTATATCTCTTGACTCTATGTATTTCTCTTCTCACCAATTCCCCTCAATTTTAATTAGGTTTCTTTATTGTATTATGTAATTGGGTAGAAGTAAGAATAGTGCTAGCCGGGGAGAGGAAATGGAGAGATTTGTTCTAGGAACAATTTGTTGAATATCCATCCGCATATCGTTATTATTTATTTCGCGCCTTATTATGCTTTTAGAATGCATGCTTAAGGGTGTATGATGAGACCTAATTAAAGATAATAAATTGGTTGCCAATTTACGCGAAAAAACCCTCAATACAATATTAAGCGATTTCCTTCCGTTGAGTGGTTCTCTCTCAAGATCCAAGATTGGCATTGGTTTGTTAGCCAAAGTCAAGATCAATGTCCATCGCGCATTTTTGAACCACAAAGGCTTTGTTATATATCTCATATCTTGGGCAGTTGTGACTTGTTGGCCAAAGTCAATGTCACTTCTTGTTCATCGACGTCGATTACGAAGCTTTCCCACAGTCAATGGGTCCCGTTTAACTGGAATCATTAAGCTTGTTGAGCCAAAGCCAAGGCTTAGTTGATTCAGAGGAAAAGGTTAGGAAATATAATGGATATATTGACATATATATTGTATATATGTTTCGGACTTGAGGTCCACCTACCGGATCTAGGAATTGGATGGGATCCAATTGATCTTAGAGATCTACCTAGTTAAATATCATACAGCTTGTTGGACAAAGTCAAGGTTGTGTTTTATTTAACGGGATCCTAGCCCACTAGGAAACTAGGTTTCTCGAGTACTCAACAGAGGGTTAGAGGCTCGCTGAAAAATAGTGGGAGGAAAGTATTGAATTTGCAATTTCGTTCAAATACTTACCAAATACGCGCTTTCAAATTATTTTCGTCATTTAATATATTTATATTAGTTGGAGTAATATTTTATTATTTTTTTGTAACAGTTGGACTGTACCCAAAATCGTTAATTGAATTGTTAGACTATTACAATTAAAATGTCCAGAAAGATCAACGTTAGGGTCGTTATCATGGGCGAAAATGTCTTTAATGGTGCGAACTTTCCTGACTGGGATATGAACCTCAGGATTGTCCTGGGGGCTGAGAAGATGCTCTATACAATAGAGAGACCTCAAGCCTAAGCCCGGAATTGAGAAGCCGCTTGAGCTTGAGCTTTGGAAGACTCATATCGATGACAACTCAACTGCTCAATCCGTCATGCTTGCTGCAATGACCCCACAATTTCGTCGTCAAAACAAGGGATTGGATCCCTATGAAATGATGTTGAAATTGAGGGACCTTCACCGATCTAACCTTATATCACAGAGGTACGAATTGCAGAAGAAGCTCTTTCGCTCTCGTATGTTAGAGGGTACATCTGTCGAGCACCATGTGTCATAAATGATTGCTGACATCGAACAGCTGGGACAGCTGAGCATAGTCTTCGAGGCTGAGACTTCTATAGATTTGATCTTACAATCTCTTACTGACATCTAGAGCGGGTTCATCATGAACTACAATATGATGAACCAAGAAAATACTCTTAGAGAGTTGATGGCAATGCTGAAAGAAACATAAAAAAAGCTTTTAAAGGGAAAGAAGTGCTAGGCACACTTCGCTTCGACATCTCAGTCTGCCAAGGCTTGGCCAAAGGCTACTGGAGGTGTGAAGAAGAAGAAGAAGAAGAGAAAGGCCAATGCCAAATCATCAAAGTCTTCTGGGAAGGCAAATGACAAATCCCAAGATGTCTGCCTACAGTGTGGCAAACAGGGTCATTAGAAGCGTGACTGCCGTGAGTACAAGGCGCACATGAAGGAAGTGAAAGCGGGCAAGGCACCAGCTTCAGGTATGTTTTTTTATTGAAATAAACATGTCTACTTCTAGTTTTAAAAATTGGATTTTTGATTCTGGTTGTGGTACTCATATATGTACTGATGTGCAGGATCTGCAAATTACCAGGAGACTGGCTTCAAGAGAGATCAACCTCCGAGTTGGAAATGGGACTAGAGTCGTTGATAAGTGTGGTTTATACCCACTTATTCTAGCATCTTTAACATATTATTTTGTTATGTTTCATATCATTTAATGTCATTTATAGTTTATTTTATGTCTTGTTTATAGGAAGCATTAGAACATGAAGAATGGATCAATTACGCGTGTTTCAGGACCTATTTGGAGCATCGGACTAAAGAATAGGCAAAAACCAGCATCAGCTGCGCACTGAACTTAAGAAGGCTATAATTTTTGATCTAGAAATAGTTACGAGACCCATAATATATCGATTTGCATCTACTCGAGGCGATCTATTCATTTATGTGCACTGGAGCCGCGGCGCCCAAGTCTTAATGCCGCAGCGCCCAGAATTGGAAAGAATGACGTGAGAAGGCATGTGTGGGCCCTAGCTTGGTGTTTGATTTTACAAAATAAGTAAAGAAAAGAAAGAGAAGCCACCAATGTTGACCAAATCAAAATAACAAAAGTGGCGTGAGACTAGCAACCATCTTTGACCAAGTGAGAAAAGAATGAAATAAAAGAGAAAGCATGTGGTCCCCATCACATTATTTAAAGAGATTTGCGCATAACACATACAAATAACCAGAGCCATGGCACCACCAATGCAGGGCCACGGCGCCCTCAAACAGCACACATCCTATACAAATTATCAAGCATTTGGTGCTTAGGCGCCGCTTGTTCGAGCCACGGCGCTGCGAGGGAAAACCTATGCGTTACAGGATTTGATTTTTAGGGTTTTCTAGAATACCCAATGGCCACCAGACTCCACTATAAATATAACAGTTCGTCCAATACTCAAAAGGGAGACTAATACACAGCAGAAACACCAAAATACATATTTTTAGAGATCCAATGAGGAGGATTGAAGAGCAACAAGAGGAAACAAATGCGGTGACGTCCGAGGAGGAAGAGATTAAATTCGGGTTTTATCTTCTTGTTTCTTTCTTAAACTCTAATGATTTCCATTAGATTCATGACTTGTTTATCATTTTTTTTATCTATTGTCATGAATTAACTCCTTAATTCTGGAGAATGATGTAACTGATGCTTGAACCCTTATATTGATTGTCAATTTTGTTATGAAGTTTTATTGATTTATTTATATTCTTTTGAGTTTAATGCTTTGTGTTTGCTGGCCACAAATATGATGATATATGTTTGAAATCTATCACTCGAGAGAGGGGATTTTGAATGGATCTAGAGAATATGACCTAGGATTTTATAGAGTTCGAGATAATTTGTAGTTCCTTTGAAGTCGTGAATATAGAATCAAAAAGCGTAATGAGTTTTTAACTACTAGATTTTTATAGAGATATCGAAGTCTGTAGTTGATGATATTTTCACTCGGCACTCGAGAGAGGGAGTGGATATTTTAGGATTCTTGACTTATAAACAATATAATTGAACAAGGATTAATTGGCATAACAAATACATAGGCGACAGTTAGGTGAAATCAGGATCCAGAATCTCTATCGTATTAGTTCCTCCTATTTTATTATTTTTATATTTATTTATTTAATTAAATCTTTATTAATTATCGTCTAAATAAAGTTAGGATTATCAATTGTAGTACTTAGTGCGAGTTAGCGAAATCCATGTGGGTTCAACACTCTAAACTCATTTATACTAAAACTTGACACCGTACACTTGCGGTACGATATAAAATATCACAACGAGTTTTTGGCGCCGTTGCCGGGGATTGTTTGTTTAATTCACATTAATACTACTACCAAGTAATCTTAGGTTTAATTTAGATTTTTATCTTTTATTTTTAGTTTATATTTATTTTATTTGGTTTTATTTTATTTATTGATTTTTTTTCTTTTTCTTTTGGTGCTTCAGTGAATGCGAAAATCCACAAGTCTCGACTCGCTCCTGTTTGATCCTGAAATAGAAAGAACAGCGAGGAGACTAAGGAAAGAAAGGAAAATTGAACAAGAAGCAATGGCAGCTGAGAACAGAGTCAACCCACGTCAGGTGGCAATCAGAGATCACTTCAAGCCGGTCATAGATGATACTTATTCTGGGATTGCCCATCAACCAATCAACGCCAACAATTTTGTGCTAAAACCTGCATTGATCAACATAGTACAAAGGAATCATTTTGGGGGTTCAGCTATAGAGGATCCCAACTTGCATTTAAGGATGTTCCTGGAGATCGCAGATACTATAAAGATGAATGGTATTAGTAAAGAGGCCATAAGGCTACGCTTATTCTCATTCTCTTTACGAGATAAAGCGTGGGATTGGCTTCAATCAATACAAACGGGGAGTATCATGACATGGCAGGATTTGGCCACAAAATTTCTTGAGAGGTTCTTTCCACCAGCTAAATCAGCTCAACTTAGGGCAGAAATCAGTATATTTAAGCAGCTGGAGACTGAAACTCTATATGAAGCATGAGAGCGCTTTAAGGATCTACTACGAAGATGCCCACAACATGATTATGCAGATTGGATTCAGATTCAGTGGTTCTATAATGGGCTGAATGGTTCGAATAGGATTGTGGTTGATCCAGCAGCTGGGGGAGCTCTATTTAAGAAATCAGTTGAGGACGTCTACAATCTATTAGAAGAAATGGTCATTAACCATTATCAATGGCCAAGTGAACGCGCTATGGTGACCAAAGTGGCTGGAATATATGAAGTGGACCCTCTTGTGGCACTTATAGCTCAGATTTCCACTTTATCTACTCAAGTAGCAGCCCTAAAAAATCCAAGAGTACCATCTATTGAATCAGCAGCAGCTACAAATATGTAGTTATTGGAAGGAGAACCAAACTTTGAGCAAGTCCAATATGTGAACAATCAGAACTTCAACAGCTATAGAGGAAATCCTGTGCCTAACCGTTATCATTCAAACCTGTCATATGCTAACACAGAGAATACCTTGCAGCCTTCATCGGGTTATGATTATCAAAACGATGAGCATAAATCTTCCTTGGAAGAATTCATGAGCACGTTTGTTGCTAATACTTCAGCGAGGTTTGAGAAGAATGAGTCAAGGCTAGACAATATTGAGACACACATGAAAAATATCGGGGCCATAATAAAATCCTTAGAAACACAGATTGGGCAGATTACATCCTTCATGACCAAGCAGCAGTAAGGGGTATTTGGATAAACTGCCACAGCTGCCAAGCTATCTTTTTCATGTCAAAGTCGCCAGTGGATACAAAAGAAGAAGCTACCATGACCACCATTTGAGTGGTTGCATATGGCTGAAGACGTTAAACTTAGCGCTAGCGGGGAGGCAACCCTTGCATTTATTTGTTTTTATTTTGATTATTATTGTGTGCTATTGTTTATTTATTAGTTTTTGCATGCTATTTATGCAGGTAGCACGAGACACACAATGCCCGCGCAACCAAATTCCAACCAATAGGAGCCTGATCAACTCCATGCACGGTAGTGTTGTTCCTTTATCTGATTTCTTCATATTTATATTACATTGAAGACAATGCAAGTTTTAAGTTTGGGGGTGTGTGCATGTTGTTACTTGTTATTTTATTAATTTATTTATTAAAAAAAAATTGTTTTTAGTCTTTGATAGTAAAGCATAAATCCTATGATGATACTGTTTGTTTATGGGTGAAATTTTAGAAACGATAAGTGCCCGATTTACTTTTATCTAATACCTTGAATAGTTGATCTATGTTAGACTCGTAAGCACTTAATAACAGGTTTTTAGCAGTAAGAACTTAAGTGTTGACGAGGTGACTAGTTGAAGAAATTGCATATCGATGAATGAATGTTTCTTAGATATCTATCCTGATTTGCTAGTGTTATGAAATGTGGTATAACTAAAAAGAAAAATGTCTCTAAAGAAAGAAATTAAACCACCTATAACTGATAAGCGTGAAGCTACCCATGGGCGAGTATTAGGACCACCATGAGGAGAAATGCTACATTATGCTACCTTAAAGGGTAGGTGTGTTGAAAAAAAAATAGTGCAAAAGAGATAAGTAAGAAGAGAAAAGAAATGACAAAAAGAAAAATCATACCATACTGAGCACAAAATAAAGCAATTACAGGGCCGCCCAGGGGTTTTAAGGCTTGTTGCATACGCTAAAGGCAATCGTGATCCCTACGAAAGTTACTTAGTTAATTTAATAATTTTTATTTGTTTATTTATAATTAGTTTTTTTTTTTATTTTGCTCGAGACTATCAAAATATTAAGATTGGGGGTGTTTGATAAGTGTGGTTTATACCGACTTATTCTAGCATCTTTAGCATATTATTTTGTTATATTTCGTATCATTTAATGTCATTTATAGTTTATTTTATGTTTTATTTATAGGAAGCATTAGAACACGAAGAATGGATCAATTACGCGTGTTTTGGGACCTATTTGGAGCATCGGACTAAAGAACAGGCAAAAACCAGCATCAGCTGCGCACTGAACTTAAGAAGGCTATAATTTTTTATCTAGAAAGAGTTATGAGACCCATAATATATTGATTTGCATCTACTCGAGGAGCTCTATTCATTTATGTGCACTGGAGCCACGGCGCCCAAGTCTTAATGCAACAGCTTAGAAAGAATGACGTGAGAAGGCATGTGTGGGCCCTAGCTTGGTGTTTGACCACCATCTTTGACCAAGTGATAAAAGAATGAAATAAAAGAGAAGCATGTGGGCCCCATGACATTATTTAAAGATATTGCGCATAACACATACAAATAACCAGAGCCATGACGCCACCAATGCAGGGCCACGGAGCCCTCAAACAGCACACATCCCATACAAATTACCGAGCATTTGGCGCTTAGGCGCCACTTGTTCGAGCCACGGCGCTGCGGGGGAAAACCTATGCGTTCCAGGATTTGATTTTTAGGGTTTTCTAAAATACCCAATGGCCACCAGAGTCCACTATAAATATAGCAGTTCGTCCAATACTCAAAATGGAGGATAATACACAGCACAAACACCAAAATACATATTTTTAGAGATCCAAGGAGGAGGATTGAAGAGCAACAAGAGGAGACAAAGGCGGTGACGTCCGATGAGGACTAGATTAAATTTGGGTTTTATCTTCTTGTTTCTTTCTTAAACTCTAATGATTTCCATTAGATTCATGACTTGTTTATCATTGTTTTATTCTATTGTCATGAACTAACTCCTTAATTCTAGAGAATGATGTAACTGATGCTTGAACCCTTATATTGATTGTCAATTTTGTTATGAAGTTTTATTGATTTATTTATATTATTTTAAGTTTAATGCTTTGTGTTTGCTGACCACAAATATGATGATATATGTTTGAAATCTATCACTCGAGAGAGGGGATTTTGAATGGATTTAGAGAATATGACCTAGGATTTTATAGAGTTTGAGAGAATATGTAGTTCCTTTGAAGTCGTTAATATAGAATCGCAAAGCGTAATGAGTTGTTAACTACTGGATTTTTATAGAGAAATCGAAGTCTGTAGTTGATGATATTTTCACTCGGCACTTGAGAGAGGGAGTGGATATTTTCGGAGTCTTGACTTAAACAATATAACTGAACAATGATTAATTGGCATAACAAATACATAGGCGACAGTTAGGTGAAATCAGGATCCAGAATCTCTATCGTATTAGTTCCTCATATTTTATTATTTATATTATTTATTTAATAAATCTTTCTTTATTAATTATCGTCTAAATAAGTTATGATTATCAATTGTAGTACTTAGTGCGAGTTAGCGCAATCCCTGTGAGTTCGACTCTCTTAATTCATTTATACTAAAACTTGACATCGTACACTTGCAGTACGATATAAAATATCACAACAGTCGTCGTTTTGGCTGTTGGGACCTATATTTTGGAACTGCCCTCGGGGTATGTACTTAATTTATTAAAACTGCTATTATGTACCTAGTTTGACTAGAAACATTACATCTATATCTTGCGTAACCCAATGTGGGTATATTTTTGTATTCAGAAACACAGGGTGTTTTGTTTATAAAAATGATTTTGAGATGTGCAATGCTGATGTTAATATGGTCTTTATATTTTGAATATAAATCAATCTCAAACATATAACATGACAAACAAAGGCTTAAATTAAGTAACAAAGATGAAACTTATATGTGGCATTGTCGTCTGGGACACATTAACAAGACTCGTATATCCACACTTTCGAAGAGTGGATACTTGGACGGATTTGATCCAAATTCATATGACGTATGCGAATCTTGTTTATTAGGCAAAATGCCTAAAACAACTTTTAGTGGTAAAGGTGCACGTGCCACCGAACTGTTAGCCCTCATTTATAGTGACGTATTGGGCCCATGTCTAGTCAGGCTAGAGGTGGATATGAATACTTCGTAACCTTTACGGATGAGCATCGCGTTATGGTTATGTGTATCTTATGAGACACAAGTCGGAAACCTTTGAGAAATTCAAAGAGTTTCGACACGAAGTAGAAAAACAGACCGGCAATAGTATTAAAACATTACGGTCATACCGTGGTGGAGAATACTTAAGCAATGAGTTTCTCGATTACTTAAAATAGTATGGTATTCTTTCACAGTGGACTCCTCCCGGAACACCTCAATTAAACGGTGTGCCCGAATGGAGAAACCAAAGGATATTTGATGAGCGGAAAATATATCAATATTTACCGCCTCTTTTACTTAATATTTTGTTTAGTTTCTCATGTTTGATGAACGTTTTGATGTGTTTTAGTTTACTTGAGACACAATGAAATCATTTAGGACGAAATGTGGGTCAAATAAGGGCAAAAATTGGACTTGACATATTAATTTTGGAGATTGGAAACTTGAAATGGCGTTTTAACGAAGTGCAGTTTTGGAAATTCCAGTTTTGTGCATCTGTCATATTTTGGGCATAACTGTTTACTCTCATATCGGATTGAGCTGATTCAAGTTCCAGATTAAATAAGACTCAAAGATCTACAGCTTCAAAGACAAAATAATTTCGAAATCTGAATATTTCATGCCCGAAATTGATGAACCATCCAGAAGTGTGTTGTGTATAATTATTAAAGTCACTTTCAATCATTTTCAAAGCAAAAAAAATAAATTAATAAAAATTATCAAATCATCACCAAACATGATAAGGAGATTAGTGGAGCAATTAGTGGAGCAATTAAAATTGATCTGGTGGATGATTTGATAGAGGTAAAATTTTGCCTATAATACCAAGCCATTTCATTTGTAAAATTCATACTTTCTGCTAAGGAATTCCTTAAGAATAGTAAGAAGATTGTATCTTGTTTGTTTATTTAAAGCTTTGAGTAATTAATTTCCGCTTTCGCACTTTCTTTCTTTACTTTTCAGTTTTTACTTTCCGCAATTTACTTTTACGCACAGTACTTTTCTTTCTTTAATTTTCAGTTTTTACTTTTCAGTAATGAGGAGGTAACTCCTCTTTGCTGGGGTAAAAGGTAAAACTTTTATTACTAATATTTAGATTAATCTCCTTTAATTATAATATAAAAACTAGTTAAAACCTGACTTAATGAGGATACCGTCATATTGGTCGGTTGTAATTATTTAAATTGGTTTTAACCTGACTAAACTAGATACCGCCTGATTGGTCGGTTGGTAATTAATTATTGATTTGACTTAATCTGGAAATCGCCTATATGGCTGGTTGGTAATTATCATGCAAAGTTATATATTATATTAAGGGAGATATCTAAAAAGGAAGTAATAAAAGTGGATCTTTTTACCTCAGCATTTTCTTTTATTGTAATTTTACTTTATTTACTTTTCAGCAATTTACTTTCAGCAATTTACTTTTCAGCTTTTACTTTTCAGTAATTTACTTTCCGCATTTACTTTTCAGCATTTAATTTTCAGTATTTAATTTCAGCATTTACTTTCTGTCATTTACTTTTCAGCATTTTACTTTATGTCTTTTATTTTATTTAAGTTTTTTTTACTACCCGTAAATATGTGTCGTAACTAAGCCAGTTATCTGGGGTGGTGATGAAATCCAATATCACTGGTTTATAAGGGGTTACATTATAGTTTGGGTAATTTAAAGGTTTACTTATTAATCTTAAGCTTAATGCGTCTTGTTAATTGGCACCCATAAGATTGATGTGGTAAATCTAAAATAAACTTGACAAAGGAATTTTAGGTTTCAGCCTTAGACTTAATAGCCACGATCTTCCCTGAGGATAGATAACCCTTTAATATATTTCCTTACAGGATAGACATATACCTGTCGGGCGGGGGTAGCCATAATTGGAACTTAAACTTAATGAATCCAGATAATTTGGTTGACATAGACATGTGGTTCAATTAGGTTAAACTGGGTATTTGCGTCTGACCATCGACAGAGGCTTTTTCATAATTTAGTGTTCCAGGTTAGTAAACCGATTTATTACACAAACATAAAATAACCACTTCATCTTTAAAATGATTTGGAAGAAATCACAACCCTAGATAGTTTTTAATATTGAATTTTCTTAAACTACATTCGAGCAATTTTATTTACTTGTTTTTAAATTCAAAACCTTCATCATTTCAAATCAATCAATCAACCTATTAGATACTAGTAATCATTTGACCTCATAAAATTAATAGATTAGGTATTAAGTCCTCGTGGGATCGATACTTTTTATACTACTTGAACGATACGTGCACTTGCGTTATACGTGTGTGATTACGCCAGTCAAGTTTTTGGCGCCGTTGCCGGGGTCTTATTTATCTTTCACTATTAATTTTGGGGTTAGATATGTTACTTGTATCTAATTTCTTTTTACTTATTATTTTTGTTTTCTTGTGTTTCAGGTTCTCAGAAACTACATGAGACGAACCGGAAGCTTTGAACTTCGACCGCTTGACCCAGAAATTGAAAGAACCATCTGACAGTTGAGAAGGGAAAGGCGAGAGAAGGCAAGAAGCAATCATTAACATGGAACCTGAACCTTTGAATGTTGTAACACCGATTCCCATTCGAGACAGAACCATTTCGGTGGTTGACGGACTCATTTCTTTATTATAATTCCTCTCTTACCAACAAATGCGGTGACATCAAAACATGCATCCAGATGAATCAGCAGTCAGTACAGTTTTGTGGAAATGCAACTGAAGATCCTAATGGCCACATCAGCAACTTCCTGGAAGTTTGCGGTACTTTCAATTACAACCGAGCACTGAGGAAGCAATGAGACTGCGTGTTTTTCCATACTCCTTGAAGGACAGAGCTAAAGCTTGGCTACATTCACTACCAGCAGGTTCCATCACAACTTGAACACTCTAGCCACCAAATTCCTTGCAAGTACTTTCCACCAGGAAAAACTGCAAAGTTGAGGAATGACATCACATCCTTCATGCAACAAGATTCAGAATCCCTTTGCGAAGCTTGGGAAAGATTCAAAGATTTACTCCGGAAATGTCCTCATCATGAGATCGCAAAGTGGCTACAAGTCCAAACCTTCTACAATGGACTTTCTGGAATAATGAGAACCACAATTGATGCTGCTGCTGGAGGAGCTTTGATGGCAAAAGGAGAAGATCAGGCCTGGGACTTTATTGAAGAATGGCCAACAACAATTCTTTGTGGCCAACAGAAAGGAGCATGATCCAAAGAATTGCAAGAATTTATGAAGTTGGAGCCAACACAGCACTAAATTCAAAGCTGGATGTGATATACAAATGTCTAGAAGCATTTAGCATGCAAGTTGTGAACATCGCTGGAACCACAAGTTCACCATATGAAGGAGCACCAGAACCAATTCAACATAAAGAAACAGTGAACTATGTTAACAATTTCAACAGACAGGAGAATAATCCATATTCCAACACCTACAACCCAGGGTGGAGAAATCATCCCAATTTTTCATAAAGCAACAATTCAGGGCAAATGAACAACCCACTGACCGGCGTAAACACACACGTATAACGCAAGCGTACGTATCGTTCAAGTAGTATAAAAGTAAAAGTATCGATCCACGAGGACTTAATACCTAATTTATTAATTCTAGGAGGTTAAATGATTACTAGTATCTAACAGGTTGTTAATTGATTTGAAATAGCGACGATTCTAAATTTAAAGACAATAAATAAAAGTTTGAAGGTAGATTTTAAGAAAATTCAATATTAAAAAGCTATCTAGGGTTGTGATTTATTCCAATATTAATTAAAGATAAAGTGTTATATTATAATTGGGTAATTTATTGATTTATTAACCTGGAACACTATGTATGTAAAAGCATCTTCCGATGGTCAATTACAAATACCTAGTATAATCCAATTGAACCATATGTCTATGTCAACCAAATACCTAGATTCATTACGATTAAGTTCCAATTAAGCTACCCCCGCCCGACAGGTATATTCCTATCCTGTAAGGAAATCTATTGAAAGGGTTATCTATCCTTAAGGAAGATCGTGGGCTATTGAATCTAAGGTCTTAAAACTAAAATCCCTATGTCTAGTTCATTTTAAGTTTACCTAATCAATTTAATTAATGGCCTGTTAATTAAAGAGCATTGAGAATAAGACTCAATAAATAAATCTTTATATTACCCAAATTATAATCTAACCCATAAACCCGTGACTTTGAATTCATCACAACCCTAGATACTAACTTAGTTATTACACATACTAGGGCTGGTAAAAACTTGAAAATAAAAGATATAAAATGCTGAAAAATAATTGCGTTAAAATAAATACTGAAAAGTAAAAAATACAATAAAAATAAAATGCTAAGGTTAAAGGAATTACTTTACTATTACTAATTTAGAAATATCCCAATAAAATAATATATAAACTTGTGATTATTATTTAACCAACCGAAAACCAATCTGGCGGTATCCTGATTAAGTCCAATTAAGTCCAACCAGCCATAAGGCGGTTAATATTTGTCAATAATCCAGCCATAGGCGGTACCAAAAAAATTTATTAACCGACCAATCTGGCGGTATCCTTTATAATCGGTTTAAACCAACAGAAATTAATAAAATATACAACCGACCAATTATAGCGGTTTTCCTTGATTAAGTCAGTTTAAACCAGATAAAATAAATTATTAACCGACCAATCTGGCGGTATATCATGATTAATAGTTCAACCAACAGAAAATAAATATACCAACCGACCAATATAGCGGTTCCTTGATTAAGTCAGGTTTAAACCAGATAAAATAAATTTATTAACCGACCAAGCCTCGCGGTGGTGATGAGCGGAAAATATATCAATATTTACCGCCCCTTTTACTTAATATTTTGTTTAGTTTCTCGGGTTTGATGAACGTTTTGATGTGTTTTAGTTTATTTTGCAGATAAAATAATATCGGGTCTTAATGAAATCATTTAGGACGAAATGTGGATCAAATAAGGGCAATTATTGGACTTGATATATTAATTTTGAAGATTGGAAATTTGAAAGGGCGTTTTGACGAAGTGCAGTTTTGGAAATTCCAGTTTTGTGCATCTGTCGTATTTTGGGCATAACTTTTTACTCAGATATCGGATTGAGCTGATTCAAGTTCCAGATTAAAGAAGACTCAAAGATCTACAACTTTGAAAGAGAAAATATTTTCGAATTCTGATGATTTCATGACCGAAAATGATGAACCATCCAGAAGTGTGTGGAGTGTAATTATTAAAAGTCATTATCAATCATTTTCAAAGCAAAATATTAATTAATTAATAATTAATAAAAATTATCAAATCAACACCAAACAAGATAAGCAATTATGGAGCAATTATGGATTTGGTGGAGTAATTAGTGGAGAAATTAATAATGGATTTGGTGGAGAATTTGATGGATGATTTGATGTGGCAAAATTTTGCCTATAAATACCAAGCCATTTCATTTGTAAAATTCATACTTTCTTCCTTGAAATTCTTAATGAATAAATAAGAAGATTGTATCTAGTTTGTTTATTTTTAGTTTTCAGTAATTAATTTTCAGTTTCGCACTTTCTTTTATTACTTTTCAGTTTTTACTTTCCGCAATTTACTTTTACTCACAATACTTTTCTTTCTTTAATTTTTCAGTTTTTACTTTTCAGTAATGAGGAGGAGGTAATTTCCCAAGCTAGGGTGAAAGGTAATTCTTTTACTATTACTATTTAGATTAATCTCCCTTAAAAAAATATATTCACTATTTAAAATACTGATTAATAAAGGATACCGCTATATTGGTCGGTTGGCAATTCAATTTAATCTGGTTTAAACCTGACTAATCAAGGATACCGCCAGATTGGTCGGTTGGTAAATTTATTTTGGTACCGCCTTTATGGCTGGATTATGGACAAATATTACCGCCTATATGGCTGGTTGGACTTAATTTGACTTAATCAGGATACCGCCAGATTGGTCGGTTGGTAAAATAATATCACAAGTTTATATATTATTTTATGGGAGATATCTAAATTAGTAGTAGTAAAAGTAATTCCTTTTACCTTAGCATTTTATTTTATTGTAATTTACTTTTCAGCTTTTACTTTACCGCAATTACTTTCAAGCATTTTCATTTTATGTCTTTTACTTTTAAGTTTTTATTAGCCCTAGTTATGTGTGGTAACTAAATTAGTTATCTGGGGTTGTGATGAAATCCAATATCACCGTTTTATAAGGGTTAGATTATAGCTTGGGTAATATAAAGATTTATTTATTGTGTCTTAAACTTAATGCTTTTTCATTAACTGGCCATTAATAAAATTGATCTGGTAAATCTAAAATGAACTAGACATAGGGATTTTAGGTTTCAGCCTTAGACTCAATAGCCCACGATCTTCCTTGAGGATAGATAACCCTTTAATAGATTTCCTTACAGGATAGGAATATACCTGTTGGGCGGGGGGGGTAGCCATAATTGGAACTTAAACTTAATGAATCCAGATAATTTGGTTGACATAGATAGACATATGGTTCAATTGGGTTAAACTGGGTATTTGTGTCTGACCATCGACAGAGGCTTACACATAATTTAGTGTTCCAGTTAATAAATCAATATATTACCCAACTTTAAGATAACCACTTCATCTTTAAAATGATATTGGAAGAAATCACAACCCTAGATAGTTTTTAATATTGAATTTTCTTAAAACCTATTTTCGACAATTTTATTGCTTTTAAATTTAGAATCGTCACCATTTCAAATCAATCAATCAACTTGTTAGATATTAGTAATCATTTGACCTCATAAAATTAATAGTTTAGATATTAAGTCCTCGTGGGATCGATATTTTTATACTACTTGAACGATACGTGCGCTTGCGTTATACGTGTGTGTTTACGCCGGTCAAGTTTTTGGCGCCGTTGCCGGGGGGGACTTATTTATCTTTCACTATTAATTTAGGGGTTAGATACGTTACTTGTATCTAATTTCTTTTTACTTATTGTTTTTGTTTTCTTGTGTTTCAGGTTCTCAGAAACTACATGAGACGAACCAGAAGCTTTGAACTCCGATCGCTTGACCCAGAAATTGAAAGAACCATCAGACAGTTGAGAAGGGAAAGGCGAGAAGCCAAGAAGCTTTAGTCAACATGGAACCTGAACCTTTGAACGTTGCACCACCAATTCCCATTCGAGACAGAACCATTCCGGGTGGTTGACAGACTCATTTCCTGCATTGTACTTCCTCCCTTACCAGCAAATGCATGTGACATCAAAACATGCATTCAGATGATTCAGCACTCAGTTCAGTTGGGGGGAATGCAACTGAAGATCCTAATTCCCACATCAGCAACTTCCTGGAAGTTTGCGGCACTTTTAACTACAACGAGAAGCGGAAGAAGCAATGAGACTGCGAGTTTTTCCATACTCCTTGAAGGACAGAGCTAAAGCTTGGCTACATTCACTACCACCAGGTTCTATCACAACTTGGAACACTTTAGCCACCAAATTTCTTGCAAAGTACTTTCCACCAGCCAGAACCGGAAAGCTGAGGAATGACATCACATCCTTTGTACAACAAGATTCAGAATCCCTCTGCGAAGCTTGGGAAAGGTACAAAGATTTGCTCCGGAAATGTCCTCACCATGAGATTCCAAAATGGCTTCAAGTTCAACATTCTATAATGGACTTTCTGGAATAATGAGAACCACAATCGATGCTGCTGCTGGAGGAGCCTTGATGGCAAAAGGAGAAGATCAAGCCTGGGACCTAATCGAAGAAATGGCCAACAACAATTCCTTGTGGCCAACAGAAAGGAGCATGATCCAAAGAATTGCAGGAATTTATGAAGTTGGAGCAAACACAGCAGTGAATACCAGGCTGGATCAGATATGCAAATGTCTAGAAACACTTAGCACGCAAGTTGTGAACATCACTGGATCCACAAGTTCACCATATGGAGGAGCACCAGAACCTAAACAACATGAAGAAACGGTGAATTATGTCAACAATTTCAACAGACAGGGGAACAATCCATATTCCAACACCTACAACCCAGGGTGGAGGAATCATCCTAATTTATCATGGAGTAACAATTCAGGCCAACAGAGAACTATCCACCACCTGAATTTCAGCAACAGAACAAAGGCCAGGAGCATGAAAAAGAACCAGAAATGAAAGAATGGTTTGCAGAGATGTTCAAAAAGCAAGAAGCAAAATACGATGCTATGTTTCAATCCCAAGCAACATTAATTCAAAGTCAATATGCTCTATTAAAGCACTGGAGAATCAAATGGGACAACTGGCAAATGCTCAGAGTTACAGACCGCCAGGTACCCTTCCTAGCAACACAGAGCCAAATCCAAGGAACATGGGGAAGGAGCAATGTCATGCCATCATGTTAAAAGAGGGTACTGAAATCAACAAAGATGTTGGAGTCAATTCAACTGCTGAGGAAGTTCCAAAAGAAACAAAGCAACAAATGGAGGAAAAAGAAGCAAAGGAAAAAGAACAGATCACTCCACCTCCACCTTTTCCTCAACGTCTTCAGAAGAACAAATTGGACAAGCAATTTTCCCGGTTCCTGGTGGAAATATTCAAAAAGCTGCATATCAACATTCCATTTGCAGAAGCGTTGGAACAAATGCCCACCTATGCCAAATTCATGAAAGATATTCTTTCACGAAAAGCGGAGATTGGGGGATTACGAGACAGTAGCATTAACAGAAGAATGCAGTGCTATCATTCAGAGGAAACTTCCCCCAAAGTTGAAAGATCCTGGCAGTTTCACTGTTCCTTGCGTCATAGGAGAACATAACTTTGGTAAGGCTTTATGTGATTTAGGTGCTAGTGTTAACTTGATGCCTTTTTCTATTTTCAGGAAATTACAGATTGGAGAAACAATGCCAACTTCAGTCTCACTGCAACTTGCTGATAGAACGCTCGTATTTCCAAGAGGTGTAGTTGAGGATGTGCTGGTCAAGGTTGACAAATTCATTTTCCCAGCAGATTTTATTGTCCTTGATATGGAGGAAGACGCAGACGTGCCAATCATCCTTGGGAGACCATTCTTGGCTACAGGTCGAACCATTATTGATGTACAAAAAGGAGAACTAACCATGAGGGTACAGGACCAAGAAGTAACATTCAATGTTTTCAAGGCCATGAATTTCCCAGATGATGAAAAGAAGGAGGAATGTTTCAAACTCGATGTGATACACAGTACCATTCAGAACTCTGATGAAAGACAAAGTTCTACTGACAAACTTAAAACATGTCAATTGCCTGTGGAGCCTAAAGATAAAACATCTTTTGCACTGAAAGAGCCAATTCTTGCTCTACAAGCAACAGAAGAGAAAAAGTTCCACCAGCTCAACGAATTGGAGGAATTTCACAATCAGCCTTTTGAAGATGCCAAATTGTACAAAGAAAAAGGCAAGAAAAGACATGATGAGAAGTTAGTGCGCATACAACTGGAACCAGGGCAGAAGGTACTGTTAAACAAATCAAGGGTGAAATTCTTCCCATGGAAGCCAAAATCACGGTGGTCAGGTCCATTTGTGATCACCAAAGTTTTACCAAATAGAGCCGTTGAGATACATGATCCTGACGCTAACAAAACTTTCAAGGTTAAAAACAAGCGTGTCAAGCACTACTGGGGAGAATCATTTGAGCGACAAAAAGAAAGTGTTACACTTTCAGATCCAGCTTAACGTTCGAGAAGCCAAGTCTGGCTGACGACTTTAAACTTAGCGCTAGCAGGGAGGCAACCCATGCAATTTGTGTATATATTGTGATTTGGTGTGATTTAATTTTGTGTGTTTAATTTTTGCAGGTTTAGTCATTTCAAGATGGAAGAAGCTCTCGCAAATCTTCACAAGCAATTTCCTTCTCTCCCTCAAAAATCTCTGATGAAAGTTTACAAAGCTCGCTTGGAACGGATGAGGTTATTGACAATCCATGGTATTCCTAATGATATTCGTTGGGTAATTGAAGCACGAGTCCGATTGGCAGGTGAGTCTTCTGACTCTTTTATTTCACATCTGCCTGGTTTTGGAAGAAGCACCTATGCAAAGAAACGTAGAGCTAAGCAAATGGGTGTTTGTTACAAATGTGCACGATTTAATTGCAACACTCGTTGTCGTTCTTTAGGAATGGTGTCTGATAATCGCGAAGACAAAATTAAATTCATTAGGGATGGCTTGAGTAAGGAGTCTTTAGATGATCTATCTTCGACTCTTGAGACGCATCCCAGTGGATATGTTAATATAGCCATTCACAAATTACATACACAATTCCAAAAGGAAAGACAACTGTTAAGTCTCGGGAATCTGACTCAAAAAGACCCTGTTTGCCAATTTATAAGAAAATTGGATGGGAAGCTTGTCCCTGACGCATAGACGTCAATCAAACCGTTACTTTTCTTGTAAATATTATATCTCTTGTCTTTTCTTAATAATTGTGATTTGTTTTGTTGTTTTCTTTTATTTTCTCCGACAGGATCCAGACCTTTTTGACTATCACGATATTAATTCGTTACTAATCGTCCTCTGGAAGATACTTGTGCTGTTATTACTCACCCTTTTTCAGGTACTATAAATTCAGCCCGTCATTGCACTTTTGAAGGCATCCGGAGTTGAAAAAGAAATACAAAAAAATGGAAGCCACTTCAAGAAGACGAGTTGAAAACATCTGCGTGTTTTGCGGTAGTAGTGTTGGTACTAAGCCACAATACATAGAAGCAGCACAGGAATTGGGTCGAGTCTTAGCTGCAAGGAATATGCACTTAATATATGGCGGAGGCGGAAATCTTGGACTTATGGGGATCGTTTCAAAGGCTGTACAGGAAGGAGGCAGTCATGTTTTGGGAATCATCCCAAAACCCTTGGCAGAGGCAAATCTTATTGGATCATCAAACGGAGAGGAACTGATCGTGCCAGGTATGTCTGAACGACTGGTAGAAATGATTAACCGTGCTGATGCTTTTATCGCTTTGCCAGGTGGCTTGGGCACATTGGAGGAAATTTTTATAGTTCTATCTTGGGCGAACCTGAACATACACCAGAAACCGCTTGGACTGCTCAACGTTGATGGATTTTATGATTTTCTTTGTGTGTTTCTTGATGATGCTCGGAGAAATGGGTTCGTGTCAAAACCTATGAAAGAACTCCTCTTCACTGCCAGAACTGCTCCGGATCTAATAGACCAACTCATAGCCTATGAACCACAAGTTGACCCTATCATTTCAAAGATAAATTGGTTCGAGGACGATCGTGGTAAGAAGCGTCGAATTAATCTGGATCTTAACCTTTAATTTTCCTGTAGAATTTCAGCTAACCAGGTACGACCTTCTAAACTCTTCTTTACTGTTTAAGACATTGGGGACAATGTCTCATTTAGGTTGGGGGGGAGGGAATTAGTTATTAGTACCTTGTTTGTATTGTGTTTTTTTTTTTAGTCCAAAATTTTTCGAAAAATACAAAAAAAATTGAAAAATTTTCAAAAATTACAAAAATATTTGCATTTTTGTGTTTTTATTTTGACTAAAAAAGTGAAATTGGTAAGAGATAGCCGAGTAAGGAGTTTCCACTCCTGAGACGTATCTCAAACCTATTTCGAAACAAGTTAATTTTTGTTTATTTCATTTTGAATTATTTAATTTGTGAATTCTCCTTAAAACTGACTAAAATGAATCTTCATATGCTCAGTTGACAGATATTATCAACATGCATAGTAACATACAGACATGAGCTGTAATTGAAAAGTTTGTAATATTCAGTGCTCTAGTTTAATTGGAGGAAACATCTCAAAAAGTATGGAGTAAAAAAAAAAAAAAAAAAAAAATAAAGTATCTAAGATCCGGGTTATTAAGTCTGTAAGGGTGTTTTAACACCTAGTGCCCTAAAACCAACTGGTTTGGGAGTCACTGGCCCAAAGCTCGTTACATGGATCAAAGATGCTGCAAAATATATATATCTGAAGTCTGAGTAATTAAGTCGTAGGGGTGTCTTAACACCTGGTGCCCTAAAGCCAACTGGTTTGGGAGCCACCGACCCAAAGCTCGCTACATAGACGGAAGGTAGTATATAAATAAAAAGTCAAAATTCAGAAAAATCAAAGAAAAAAATCAGAAAAAATCAGAAAAATTATTCCATTGCTACAAAAAGGTGTGAAATCTGATAGAACTTTAGGACAAAAATATTACTCTCTTATCAACTGCACTTATGACTGTTGTGGGCAAAAATGAGTTGATTAATATTTTGTTGCTGTGTATATGAAGAATGGTAAAAATAATCGGAGAATTTACTTATTCGGTAATTTAGAAAGAAACAAAACAACTAGTAACTTGGAGTAGAAGTTTCACCTGATTAGTCACTAACATCTTTATTCTCTTTTCGCTTGTCTTTTGCTTTTGTGTGCATTAGTTTTACTACCTTTTTACTTTGTAAAATGTTTGTGGGTATCATTGCTGTAAACCCTCACGAGACTACAACTCGTCCACTAGGGACACCTAGGGGTTTAAAGGCTTGTTGCATATGCTAAATGCAACCGTGATCCCTACGAAAGTGGCTTAGTTTAATTTTAATTTTATTTTGTTGTTTTGCTCGAGGACTAGCAAAATGTTAGGTTTGGGGGTGTGATGAGCGGAAAATATATCAATATTTACCGCCCCTTTTACTTAATATTTTGTTTAGTTTCTCGGGTTTGATGAACGTTTTGATGTGTTTTAGTTTATTTTGCAGATAAAATAATATCGGGTCTTAATGAAATCATTTAGGACGAAATGTGGATCAAATAAGGGCAATTATTGGACATGATATTTTAATTTTGGAGATTGGAAACTTGAAAGGGGGTTTTGACGAAGTGCAGTTTTGGAAATTCCAGTTTTTCGCATCTGTCGTATTTTGGGCATAACTTTTTACTCAGATATCGTATTGAGCTGATTCAAGTTCCAGATTAAAGAAGACTCAAAGATCTACAACTTTGAAAGAGAAAATATTTTCGAATTCTGATGATTTCATGACCGAAATTGATGAACCATCCAGAAGTGTGTGGAGTGTAATTATTAAAAGTCATTATCAATCATTTTCAAAGCAAAATATTAATTAATTAATAATTAATAAAAATTATCAAATCAACACCAAACAAGATAAGCAATTAGTGGAGCAATTATGGATTGGTGGTGGAGTAATTAGTGGAGAAATTAATAATGGATTTGGTGGAGAATTTGATGGATGATTTGATGTTGGCAAAATTTTGCCTATAAATACCAAGCCATTTCATTTGTAAAATTCATACTTTCTTCCTTGAAATTCTTAATGAATAAATAAGAAGATTGTATCTAGTTTGTTTATTTTTAGTTTTCAGTAATTAATTTTCAGTTTCGCACTTTCTTTTATTTACTTTTCAGTTTTTACTTTCCGCAATTTACTTTTACGCACAATACTTTTCTTTCTTTAATTTTTCAGTTTTTACTTTTCAGTAATGAGGAGGTAATTTCCCAAGCTAGGGTGAAAGGTAATTCTTTTACTATTACTATTTAGATTAATCTCCCTTAAAAATAATATATTCACTATTTAAAATACTGATTAATAAAGGATACCGCTATATTGGTCGGTTGGCAATTCAATTTAATCTGGTTTAAACCTGACTAATCAAGGATACCGCCAGATTGGTCGGTTGGTAAATTTATTTTGGTACCGCCTTTATGGCTGGATTATGGACAAATATTACCGCCTATATGGCTGGTTGGACTTAATTTGACTTAATCAGGATACCGCCAGATTGGTCGGTTGGTAAAATAATATCACAAGTTTATATATTATTTTATGGGAGATATCTAAATTAGTAGTAGTAAAAGTAATTCCTTTTACCTTAGCATTTTATTTTATTGTAATTTACTTTTCAGCTTTTACTTTACCGCAATTACTTTCAAGCATTTTCATTTTATGTCTTTTACTTTTAAGTTTTTATTAGCCCTAGTTATGTGTGGTAACTAAATTAGTTATCTGGGGTTGTGATGAAATCCAATATCACCGTTTTATAAGGGTTAGATTATAGCTTGGGTAATATAAAGATTTATTTATTGTGTCTTAAACTTAATGCTTTTTCATTAACTGGCCATTAATAAAATTGATCTGGTAAATCTAAAATGAACTAGACATAGGGATTTTAGGTTTCAGCCTTAGACTCAATAGCCCACGATCTTCCTTGAGGATAGATAACCCTTTAATAGATTTCCTTACAGGATAGGAATATACCTGTTGGGCGGGGGTAGCCATAATTGGAACTTAAACTTAATGAATCCAGATAATTTGGTTGACATAGACATATGGTTCAATTGGGTTAAACTGGGTATTTGTGTCTGACCATCGACAGAGGCTTACACATAATTTAGTGTTCCAGGTTAATAAATCAATATATTACCCAACTTTAAGATAACCACTTCATCTTTAAAATGATATTGGAAGAAATCACAACCCTAGATAGTTTTTAATATTGAATTTTCTTAAAACCTATTTTCGACAATTTACTTGCTTTTAAATTAGAATCGTCACCATTTCAAATCAATCAATCAACTTG
This sequence comes from Zanthoxylum bungeanum, assembly GCA_019454045.1. Lineage (NCBI taxonomy): Eukaryota > Viridiplantae > Streptophyta > Magnoliopsida > Sapindales > Rutaceae > Zanthoxylum > Zanthoxylum bungeanum. The sequence goes on along the minus strand of SKCR01035780.1, from coordinate 3,384 downwards.
TTAGATATAGTAATCATTTGACCTCATAAAATAATAGTTTAGATATTAAGTCCTCGTGGGATCGATATTTTTATACTACTTGAACGATACGTGCGCTTGCGTTATACGTGTGTGTTTACGCCGGTCAGCGGTATCATTGATTAATCAGGTCAAACCAAACAGAAAATAAATATACCAATCCCGACAAATATAGCGGTTTCCTGATTAAGTCAGGTTTAAACCAGATTAAATAAATTCCCAACCGACCAATTATAGCGGTATCATTATTAATCAGTATTTATTTTAATTAGTAAAGATATTATTTTTAAGGAGAGTAAAATAACGAAGCACAGTAAAAGAATTACCTTTCACCTTAGCTGGGAATACCTCATCATCTGGTAAAATAGTAAAACTGTAAAAAATAAAGAAAGTAAAAACGTATTATTATTACAAAAAAGTAATTAAAATTAAATTACAAAAGAAAAAAAAAAGTAAAAATAAATTTTTAGAGAGAGAAACTATCTTTACACGTAATTTTAGATGAGAGAATAACACTGAAGAAATGATGAAAATTCGCGCTTGGTATTTATAGGAAAATTTTTCACTGTTCGGGCGTCGCGACGCCAAGGACATCAGCGTCGCGACGCTGGATTGTGTCGAAGTGGCACAATAGAGGCGACACGTAGCAAGGCGGCTGACTGTTGAAGCGACAAGTGTTCAAGCGCTAATTCTCAATTATTGTGATGACGTCATTGTGAGTCATGCTGACGCCGGCGCTGATGTGGCGATGAGTTGGCGATGATGGGCGCTGGGTGTGTTGGCGTGGTTGCAATGTCGGCACAATAGGATTGCGACACGTGTCACGCGGTGATTGGCTGATGCTGAGGTGTCAATGTTGATTAGTTGACCTTGTGACGTGGCTGATGACGTGGCATGACACATGGCATGTTGACTCGTTGACCTGCTGACGTGGGAGGCGATTGGCGACACGTGTCAAGTTGAGTGTCGGCAGCATATGAGGTTGAAACGTGGCACGGCGCACGTTAGCAGATTCGTTGTGATGGTTTTGACACGTGCAAAGCGCATTTAGCAAAGTCAAACTTCTCAATTCATGACAGTTGACCAGGCGACTTTAGCAGATTCGGCTCACTGGGCGTCGCGACGTGGAAGGTCGGGCGGCGCGACGCTGGAAATTACCAAAAGACCCTTTTCGCCAATTTCACTGTTTTGACTAAAATCACCTCTAGAATGTTCTGAAAACTTTATTTATCTACAAAATAACACAAAACACATCAAAACATTCACAAACTCAAGAAACAATACAAAATATTAGGTTAAATGAGTGGGAAATAGTGATATAAATACCACTCATCACACCCCCAAACCTAACATTTTGCTAGTCCTCGAGCAAAATACAGAATAAAATAACAGAATAAAAATTTAACTAAGCCATTTTCGTAGGGATACGGTTGCATTTAGCATATGCAACAAGCCTTTAAACCCCTAGGGTCCCTAGTGGACGAGTTGTAGTCTCGTGAGGGTTTACAGCATGATACCCACAAACATTTTACAAAAGTAAAAATGCAGTAAAAATAATGCACACAAAGCAAAAAGACAAGCGAAAAGAGAATAAAGAAGTTAGTAACTAATCAGGTGAACTTCTACTACAAGTTACTAGTTGTTTTGTTTTATTTCTAAATTACCGAATCAGTAAATTCTCCGATTATTTTTACCTTTTCTTCATATACACAGTCAACATAATATAAAACAACTCATTTTTGCCCCAACAGTCATAAGTGCAGTGATAAGAGAGTAATATTTGTGTCCTAAAGTTCTATCAGATTCCACACCTTTTTGTAGTAATGGAATAATTTTTTGATTTTTCTGATTTTTCTTTGCTTTTTCTGAATTTGATTTTTATTTATATACAATACCTTCCGTCTATGTAGCGAGCTTTGGGTTGGTGACTCCCAAACCAGTTGGCTTTAGGGCACCAAGTGTTAAGGACACCCCTACAACTTAATTACTCAGACTTTTTAGATAACTATATTTTTGCAGTATCTTCGATCCATGTAGCGAGCTTTGGGCCAATGACTCCCAAACCAGGTGGTTTAGGCACTAGGTGTTAAAACACCCTTACAGACTTAATAACCCGGATCTTGGATACTTTATTTTTGTACATCAGAATTTTTTTTTTTTTTTTTTTTTTACTCCATCACTATTTAGAGATGCTTCCTCCATTAAACTATAGCACGGAATATTACAAACTTTTCAATTTTACTCATGACTGTATGTTTCCATGTAAGTTTCATAATACCTGTCAAATGAGCATATGAAGATTCATTTTTAGCAGTATTATGGAGAATTCATAAATTAAATAATTCAAAATGAAATAAACAAAAATTAACTTATTTCGAAATAAATGGATTGAAAAGTCTCAAGAGTGAAAAACTCCTTACTCGGCTATTTCTTACCAATTCAATTTTTTTTAGTAAAATAAAAAACACAAAAATGCAAAATTTTTTGTAATTTTTGAAAAATTTTTCATTTTTTTGTATTTTCGAAAAAATTCTGGACTAAAAATAAAACACACAATACAAACAAGTACTATTAACTATACCTCACCCCCAAACCTAAATGAGACATTGTCCCCAATGTCTTAAACAGTTGAAGAAGAGTTAAGAAAATCGTACCTGATAGTGAAATTCTACAGGAGGAAAATTACAGGTTAAGATCCAGATTAATTCGACGTCTCTTACCACGATCGTCCTCGGACCAATTTATCTTTGAAAATGATAGGGTCAACTTTCGGTCATAGGCTATGAGGTTGTCAATTAAATCTGGAGCAGTTCTGGCAGTAGTAAATAGAGTTCTTTTAAAGGTTTGACACGAACCCATTTCTTCGGGCATCATCAAGAAACAACAAAGAAAATCATTAAAACCCATCAACGTTGTACAGCCCAATTGGTTTTCTGGTGTATGTTTAGGTTCGCCCAAGATAGTACAATAAAATTCCTCCAATGTGCCCAAGCCACCTGGCAAAGCAATAAAAGCATCAGAATGGTTAATCATTTCTACCAGTCGTCAGACATACCTGGCACGATCAGTTCCTCTCCGTTTGTGGTTCAATAAGATTTGCTCTTCTGCCAAGGGTTTTGGGATGATTCCCAAAACATGACTGCCTCCTTCCTGTACGGCCTTTGAAACAATCCCCATTAGTCCGAGATTACCCCGCCATATATTAAGTGTATATTCCTTGCGGCTAAGACTCGACCCAATTCCTGTGCTGCTTCTATGTATTGTGGTTTAGTACCAACAGTACTACCGCCAAACACACAAATGTTTTCAACTCGTCTTCTTGAAGTGGCTTCCATGTTTTACTCTAGATATCTTCAAATGTGCAAT
>SKCR01035779.1:0-54484 GCA_019454045.1 Zanthoxylum bungeanum | reverse complement strand
TCACATTATAACATGAGCCTTTACTGTCACTTTTCACCAACAAAAGGGCCATGACACTTACAATTGCGCCCGACTCCGCCATGAAATCCAAGACCTGATAGACTCCAAGAAAATACCAGACCCGAAAACAGAACAGCCTGACACACATAGAAACCCCTTACCCAATTACCGCGCCGTACCACCACCAGCCTATATGATCAATTCTGGCCTCCCAGAAGACCTTGTCCTAAAATCCTTCCACCCTCAAGCCTTTTGCCTTGGAATCTGGGATAGTACTAGTGAAGATGAGACAGAACAGGGGAAAAGCTTTTGGCTTGATTTCTCTAGCAGTGATGAGGAAGAAGTAAGGGGAATGACGCGTAGCGGTCGCTTTTACAATGATATGGCAGAAAAGGGTAAGGATTTGATGACAGATTGGTAGGGAAGTGGTTGAGACTGCAGAAAATACTGAGGGGGATATAGTGCTGAAGCAATTGAGGAAGACTAGAGCACAAGTGAGTATCTGGGAACTATTATGTGCATCTCGAGAGCATAGGCAGGCCATGGTTGAGGCCTTGAGCAAGATTGTGGTACCGGAAGACGCCAACCCTGCAATGTTTGTTGGGTCAGTTCAGAAAGAAGCTTTGCAGATATCTTTTTCTGAGGATGAACTCCCGGCGAAGGGGAGAAATAATAATAGGCCTCTATTTATCAGGGTCGAAGTGAGGGGCAAGAAAACTTCATGTGTGATGGTGGATGACGGTTCATCCATCAATGTGTGCCGTTGAAAATTCTGGCAAGATTGGGTATGAAAGCAACAGACTTTGACCCCTCCAGCATGACTATTAAGGCTTATGACGACAGTAAAAGGGGAGTTGAAGGTACTTTTATGGCTATGGTCAAGGTAGGACCGATTGAAGATGAGGTTGAGTTCACAGTACTGGACATCCCGGCTACTTTCGCCTTATTGTTGGGAAGGCCTTGGTTTCACAAACTTGGAGGCGTGCCTTCCCCTTTGCATCAGATGATCAAGTTCCCGTATGAGGGAGAAGTTGTTACTATCCGGAATGAGGTAGATAATGTCGTGGCTGCCTTGGAGATACAACCTTTCACAAGGTTTCAGGTGTCAGCTACTTTTGAAGAATGGGTGGATCCTAGGGTGGCTAGGATCATGAAAAAAATGAAGTTTGAACCGGGTGAAGGTTCAAAGTTGCCAGATTTCAGAGGACAGACCACTCGGAAAGGTTTGGGGTATAGATCTGATGAAGAGAAGTCGAAGGTCAAGAAAAAGGGCCTGAAACTGATGGAATGTTTTGTGAAAGCTTCAGATATCAAGGGGGGAGCCTGAACCTGTGGAAGTTAATGGGATTGTGGTGCCTGGATTTGAGATCTTCCAGGATTTGTTGGGTGAGAAACCGCTGACTAAAGAAGCTGGGAAGCAGAGAATTGGGAAGAATAATTGATTAAAGTTGGAGAGCCTGACTCTGGGAGAGGACGAAAAGCCTGAGGAAGACCTGATTGCAGAGGAAGAAGTGTCTATAGATGATGAAGACATTTACCTTCCTGATTTGTTTGAATGTACTTCCGCATTATCCAATAATAAAGACATTTCTTTTGCTTACTTACCTGAGTCATTTCCATTTACTCTGCACGAATCAAGCATATTTGATATCAGTTCGGCCAGAACTACTGCATTTAACTTGGGTACAATTGAGAACCCCAAGGAAATTCTGATTGCAAGTGAAGTTACCTCTGAAGAGAGGGAGAAACTAGAAGAAGTGTTGGTAGATATGCCAAAGTATTTGCTTGGTCCTATGAGGACATGCCTGGGGTAGACAGAAACATTGCCCAGCACACAATACCAACTTATCTGAATATGAGGCGAGTAAAATAGAAACTCCGATGGATGAGACCAGAATGGGCTGAGAAAGTCAGAGAGGAAGTTAAGAAACAGATAGATTTGGGGTTCTTGGAAGTAGTAAAATATCCTGAGAGGTTGGCTAATATAGTACCGGTGCCGAAGAAAGATGGGAAGGTCAGAATGTGTGTAGACTACAGAGATCTTAACAAGGCTTGTCCGAAAGATGATTTTCCTTTGCCGCATATAGATGTTCTGGTTGATAGTGCGGCTTTATCTGCTATGTATTCATTTGCAGATGGATTTTCAGGTTACAATCAGGTTCTCATGGCTGAGGAAGACAAATATAAGACTGCATTTGTTACTGAGTGGGGTACTTATTGTTACAAGGTTATGCCGTTTGGGCTTAAGAATGCGGGGGCTACTTATCAGCGGATGGCCACTACACTTTTCCACGACTTGATGCACAAAGAGATTGAGGTGTATGTGGATGACATGATGGTAAAATCAGAGACAAGAGTTGGGCATATTGAAGCACTGGAAAGGTTCCTCAGAGAGTTGACAGATACAACCTGCGGCGCAATCCCAGAAATGTGTGTTTGGGGTGACATCAGGGAAATTGCTTGGTCATACAGTGGGAATGGGCGGAATAGAGGTAGACTCCGAGAATATCAAGGCAGTCACAGAAATGCCTGCACCAAAGACAGAAAAAGAAGTCAGAGCATTCTTGGGAAAGATTCAGTATATCAGTCGGTTCATTGCTAAGTTGACATAATTGGGAAGGACCTTACATAGTGCAGAAGGTAATGGGAAATGGAGCAGTGAAGCTATCAGACTTGGAGGGGAACGAGTTCACCGAGCCGATCAACGTAGACAGATAGAAGCAATACTTTGCCTGAGGGAGAGAAGACCGAGCAGTCACCACGAGAATTAGCAGAAGACCTAACCCAACGGAATAAGAAAATCACTCATGCATACACGTAACATTGCATTCTCTTCGTGTTTGTTTTTGTTTTGTGTTCGCAGGTTCGAAGAAAGGAGAAAGCGGCAGAAATGAGCCAAGCAGCGTCAGCGCAATTTCAGTTTTTGGGATGAGTCCCAAGGGGCGAGGCCCATATCAGCTTGGGGGCGAGGCCCATGTCATGTCGGCTCGAGGGCGAGGCCCATATCAACTTGAGGGTGAGGCCCCCGTTGTCAGTTGTAGTTCCGGGTCGAGGTGCCCAGGGTCGAGGTACCCACTACATCATCAGTTCGAGGGCGAGGTCCCTATAGTCAGCGGTGTTGGGTCGAGGTGCCCAGGGTCGAGGTACCCCCGTTGTCAAGTGTAGTTCTGGGTCGAGGTGCCCAGGGTCGAGGTACCCACTACATCATCAGTTTGAGGGCGAGGTCCCTATAGTCAGCGGTGTTGGGTCGAGGTGCCCCCGTTGTCAAGTGTAGTTCCGGGTCGAGGTGCCCAGGGTCGAGGTACCCACTACATCATCAGTTCGAGGGCGAGGTCCCTATAGTCAGCGGTGTTGGGTCGAGGTGCCCAGGGTCGAGGTGCCCCCGTTGTCAAGTGTAGTTTCGGGTCGAGGCGCCCAGGGTCGAGGTACCCACTACATCATCAGTTTGAGGGCGAGGTCCCTATAGTCAGCGGTGTTGGGTCGAGGTGCCCAGGGTCGAGGTGCCCCCGTTATCAGTTGTAGTTCCGGGTCGAGGTGCCCAGGGTCGAGGTACCCACTACATCATCAGTTCGAGGGCAAGGTCCCTATTGTCAGCGGTATTGGGTCGAGGTGCCCAGGGTCGAGGTGCCCCCGTTGTCAGTTGCAATTATTGGGACGCGTCCCAGGATCGAGGTCTGTTGCGCACCAACTCAGCTCGAGGCAGCAGCCAAGCCAGGTAAGTGAAAATGCATTGCATAACTTTGATAGGATTGTTCAAAGTCACACACTGCACAAGTCCCATCAATGTGGGGGCGACTGTAGGCATCGCATTTTCGCATGTGAAACCCGATGATGAGTCTCAGTTGGAGGCACTACCTTTTTAGCTAAGGATATTGCGGGAAACGGAGGTCGGAATGGGAAATTCAGAATAAGTACGTCATCAAGTTCATCTCACAAGTTCACTGTCTTCGTTAGTGCTGCATTCGTTACTTAGTTCGAACGTCAGGCAGATTGCGGACGTTCGTGTAGCGTTCGAATTGGCGTTTGAACAGCGTCGGTGTTTCTGGTTTTGCTGCTAGCCTCGTACCCCAGCCCAATTAGCCCCCCAAAGCCCATAAAACACATCCCAATTTAATTAAATTAAACATTGAATTAAATAAAATATTTAAACCATTTACAAATTAAATAAAACACAAAATATAATCATACCTAATAAAGATAAATCAAATATATTAACTTCCTAACTAAACAAATCACATACTAAATTAAAAAGATGTCATGCCTAATTAAAATCAATCATAACCAATTAAAAATATTGTATTCCTAATCTAAACCAAATTTGTCCCCCATCAAATCCCTTACTTTCCTTGTCTAACACCAATCATATCTCTCTTTAATGCCAAAATCCCTTCCTTGTGAGACAAGGTGAAGCCCTAGCCCTTCTCTATATAAACAACCCCTAAACAAGACATGCACTCCTCTAGCTCATAGAGAGAACTCACAGAAAAATCATAAGACAAAGAGTGTTAGCCATTCACGGCAATAGCAACAAGAAGAACGCAAACCATTCCCCTCATCTCCTCCACTCCATAACCGAAAATAGCACCCTCCTAAACCTCTACCCATCACCGAAAATCTCCCCATACGACAGCCCTCCATCACCGAAAATATACCTCCAAACAGCAGCCCAAACCACTCCCAAAACAGTCCATAAAATCCCTTAAAACAGTAACATGAACTACGCTTATAATCCTTGAAATAACCACACAAAACTACACTAAAAAACCACGAAAAACACTCGAAACAGTTCGTTGAGACGTCAAAACAGGTGACCTGAACAGTGAGTAGCAAAGCAGAGACCGAACAGCAACAGAACGGAGATCGAACAGCAGCAGAACGGAGACCGAACGGCAAGCAAAGCAGCAAAATAGTGAGCTAGGACGCTAAACCAGTGAACCGGAGAAGTTGAGCAGCTGTACCCTTTCCGACGTCCGTGAAACGCAAGCCCGAAAGTTGGCAAAAAGGTTAGACCTGAGGGTATTTTCCACACTCATCTTTATTTGATTTTTGCTATTTATTTTGACTGTATTTTAATTATTTATTGAATCTTGTGTGTGTATGATGCGTGTTGTGGGTATTGGATGAATGAAAGAGTGTCATCTCTTGTGGTATATAGGATGGAAACCCAGACGTAAATTCCGTAGCCGAATCCGAATGGACGGTAGTGCGGTCTGTACTTGAGATACAACTCCACGTATCGCTTGAATAAACAGCACCTTCTTTTGTTTCATGTTACTTTGATTTATTTATTTATTTTTCATCACATGAATTCTGCATGTTGCTTATTTACGTATGATTCAATCGAGCGCATGGGCTTAGTAAGTGGAATGAAAGATCCCCTATGTGGAGGAGTTAAAGCCCTTTACCACGATGCTTCGCCACGCCGGTTGATATGTGTTCGGTTGAATGCAAGACACGTTTAATCGGGCATACTAGTTTGATATTATTGCTTTTAATTCTATGTATGCATGATTCAATCGAGCGCATGGGCTTAGTAAGTGGAATGAAAGATCCCCTATGGGGAGGGGTTAAAGCCCTTTACCACGATGCTTTGCCGCGCTGGTCGATGCGTGTTCGGTTGAATGCAAGACACGTTCAATCGGGCATACTAGTTTGATATTATTGCTTTTAATTCTCTGTATGCGTGATTCAATCGAGCGCATGGGCTTAGTAAGTGCAATGAAATATCCCCTATGGGGAGGGGATTAAAGCCCTTTACCACGATACTTTGCCGCGCCGGTTGATGTGTGTTCGGTTGAATGCAAGATACGTTTAATCGAACATACTGAGCTTGACATTGTTGTCTTTATTCTTTATGTTGCATGCATCAGGTCTGGTTCCGTTCGAACGCGTTCTCGAACGCTACATGAACTCGAACCTTCTGTTTACCGTTCTAACGCGTTCTCGAACGCTACGCGAATGCACACGCACTTTCTTAGTCTCATAATGCATCAGGTCTGGTTCTGTTCGAACGCGTTCTCGAACGCTATACGAACGCGAACCTTCTATTTACCGTTTGAACGCGTTCTCGAACGCTACGTGAACGCACACGCACTTTCTTAGTCTTATCATGCATCAGGTCCGATTCCGTTCGAACGCGTTCTCGAACGCTACGCGAACGTGTACCCCCTGAACTGAGTCCTTTTCATTAGATTTCATACATAGTTTTCCTAGTAGCTATCCCCACATGTATGAATACAATGTGTTTAATGTATTACAATTCATATACTTATGTCATGATAACATTTGAGTATTATTTCTTGTGGTATATCGGATGGAAACCCAGACATAAATTCCGTAGCCGATTCCGAATGGACGGTAGTACGGTCTGTACTTGGGATACAATTCCACATACCACTTGAGAAGGTGCTCACATGTGTGCTCGTGTGGTTAGTATTTGTGCTTATGTTTTCTTGAATATAATATGCCAATGAAGTTGTATGTTTGTCGCTCCTTTGATGTACTTCCAAGCATGCAATCTTAGATGTGAAATATATGTGTAAGTTTTATTTTGTACATGTGAATTTAAAAGCATGATACTCTTGGAAATAAGTGCTACTTAAGGCTGATTAAATTATTACATAAATCCTTTCATTACAAGTGGCATGAGTAAGGGACCATTCTGAACCCAACGGTTTGAGGTCTTCCCTTTCGAGGGGTGAGTGCGGCCTTAAATCTCATTTTCCCGGTTCACACCGGGTGGTGACTCCATTATTCTCCGGTTTAGTCCCCCGTGGCTACTCCGTACTCCCGACCGGGCCGCGAGCCCGGGACAGCGTGCGTCGCCCAGTTTCTGTGTTCCCACAAGTGGGAAAGCTTCGTAATCCACGTCGATGTCCAGAAGTGACCTTGACTTTGCCAACAAGTCACAACTGCCCAAGACATGTGATATATAACAAAGCTTTCATGGTTGAAACACATCCGCGATGGACAATGATCTTGACTTTGGCCAACAAATCCGCAAGAGAGAACCACTCAATGGAAGGAAAAACGCTTAATATTAAAGTGATGGTGTTTTTCGTAAAATGGCAACCAATTTATTATCTTTGATTAGGTCTCATCATTCACCCTTAAACATGCATTCTAAAAGCATAATAAGGCGCGATAAAATTAATAATGATATGCGGATGGATATTCACAAATTATTCCTAGAACAAATCTCTCTCTTTCCTCTCTCTCGCTAGCAGTTTATATTCTTCTACCCAATTACATAACACTACAAGAAACCTCATTTGCATTGAGGGGAATTGGTGAGAAGTGAAATACAAAGAGAATATGAGGTGAAAGGTTGGACACGCAGGTCCAATTTCAAATAAATACATATTTACAACAATTTCCAAAATTGCCCCCACCCATCTAATATCCATCCATATACATTATTCATACAAATACATCCAAGTATTCACACAAAGCATGTTGTCAATCAATCTAATCCAATTAATTAATCTTCAATTAATGACCATCCAATGTTCATACAACGATTTGATTTACGCGAGTCCAACTCGTTTAAGAATAAATACTCAAAGTAAGTATTCTTAAATTATATCCGAATTACAATTTTAAATCCAATTTAAATTGTATCCAATACTAATTCATGTTTAATTCCAAATTAAACAATTACACTAATAATAGTGTCTTTTTAGACTTGGATTCCAAATCCAATCCAAATGGGTCTCAAATGCCCAATTAGCATCCAATGCCAATTCAATTAAGTCCAATGGGCTTTCAATTGATTCTTTAGCATGGACTTTGGCCATTATGGATCCGACCCATAATGCCTTGGCCCATTTAGGAATCACCCTATGCCAAAAATCAATTTTGGCCCATTAGGCCCAATTAAATTATTAAAGGCCCATTACTCATATTTTGGACTTTATGGAAATGGTTTTAGGCTCAATTGGATCCAACCCAATTCTCCAAAACCATACTTGGCCCAACCAAGCCCATTTAGCCCAAATACAACAAATTAGATTAACATAATATCCAAATATCACATTAATCCAATTAAAGTGTAATTAACACAATTAATTAATTAATCTAATATTTTCAAAACATTAATTAATCTAATTAATCATGTTTTACTTTTAATTCATGTCCAACACAAATTTAAGCAAAATCAATTCATCCAACATGCTTCATACTCACGGCAATAGCAAGAAATAACATTCAATTTTGATTTTAATCCAATTAAATAAACAATTAACATTCATTTCATGCTTATAACACATCCAATTGTCAAGTTTCAAAAAATCACCATGAGTAAACTAGGGCATAATATTCAGCCATGACAAGGATTTGGGGAAATTTTGATCCAATCAATTTTTCACAATCCAATGATGCATAATTCTTAGTTATCATCATCTAATCATAACCAAACAATCAATTTCTAATTTACATGCTCCAAGCACAAAATCCCCAAATTAAAGTTATGAACCCTATAATTTCAAATCACATTTAGAAAGCTCTATGATACCATTGTTAGTGTCCTACACATGCCCAAGATCTCTAAACAATGATTTGTGTGTGAATAATCAAGATAAGTTGCGGAAATACTTACAATGATCGGTTGAGAATTTTCAAAAAAATCTCTTTGGATGTAGAAGCTCCAAGCTTTAAGAAGAGTTCCAAACACTTGGGTTAGTTTCCCTATCACTTTGTTTGACTCAAAAATTGCCAGCTTTAGTGAAAAATTTGAAGCAAAATTCTTCCTCCAAGAGAGAAGCAATTCGGCAAAATGGGAGAGAGGAGAAGAGAATAAATAGTAACTTCCAAAGTTGGTTGGTGTGTAAAGTATGAATCCAATTTATTGTAGCCAACTACTCACATCAAGTGTCAAAAAGTTGATGTAAGTAATGTGGGTCCCACCACTTTAAATTCCAATTTAAGTTGCCTTACACAACACGACTTGGGCTCGGGTTCGTTTAATCCGATTAAACGAATTTTCCGTAGCTAAATAATTAAATCTAATTTAATTAAAACTATGCCTAGCAAAATTATTACGATAGTCTCTTACGAATTAATTCCAAATTAATTCGTTCGCCCGAATTAAAATCTAATTTTAATTCCGCATTGAAATCCGATTTCAATTAATATATCCAATATATTATTTAATCGCTTAATTCTAAATTAATCTTGTTCTCTCTTTTAGACGAATTTAATCCCAGATAAATTCTTTCCGCAATAAATCCTAGATTAATTCTCTCTCTCATAATTAATCCCAGATTAATTCTATTCGAGTCAATTGGTGAATCTTTGGGAAGTGACCCAAGAGACTCCTGGATATGTTGGCAGTAAATACGGTCATCGGACTATCCGAACACGTGCGTACCACGTACCACATTCTCATCGATTTACAAGACATGGCTGGCTTCTAGCAAAGCACCGTGCCTACCCAATTCTCCAGAAATATTCAACGAGGAATATATAATCTATATAAGGCGTAGTATACAAAGTATTGCGTAATACGATCCAGTATCGGATGTCACATGCTAGGGATAGGGTTGGCGCTGTGTCTGCCCAGTACGAAGCATATATCAGATTCTGCGTAACTAGTCTCTGTAATCGGATAATCATGACCTAGTTATACTATCCCGATAGCTGCAGCATTTAAGTACTAGTACTGTCTCTTGCATGATCATCATCTTCATATGACTGAAGTGATACTCCCATCTTGATATCACACCCAATACAGTATGATTCTCAGTAAACCCAGCAGAGGCGTACACATAACATGTTAAAGCTCTGGACGACCAAAACCAAAGCAAACTGATTGTCGCAAGTATTAGCGATGCAAGTCTCATGTTAAAGATCACATACACATACCCTGATTCGGATTCCTATAGACACATAGTCATAATAGCAATGGGACTTTGAGGGGTCTATCTAGAGCGAAGTTGTTCCCAGTCCAACGGGTAACAGAATCTCTTATCACACTTGCATAAGTATCCAATACTTAAATATATGATAACTATGTTGTTAAGCTTCTATAACGCGCACAAGTGTAATACTAGTTTATTCTGCATTATCGATGTACAGTCTCGATAATACTACGACTAGCGATATTTAATGATTAAACCATTCGTGGATTAATACTGTCTCATATCTTATTAATTTGATTTAACCATATGGACTTTTATCAATAATAATCCAAGTAATCCAATTACATAATGATAAAATAGCAATTTCCTTTGTCACATAGTTAATTTGTACAAAAACACCATGTTCTTTACAAATAGTGATGTTATGGGTCATAATTGTCCAACACCCTAAACTAGGATCTGGGGGCGTTACGTATCATCGTCCCCCCAGTCCTCTACATGTGCACATGTTCTATGTCTGTCAATTCCAAACTGTATCAAGTTACATATTGGGGTGAGTTTTTTTCCACATGCCTTGAAAATCATAAATCATAAGCTTTTAAAATTTCTTTTCTAAAACATTTCTCAAACATACTTTTCATATAATTGTGATTATACCGACTAACGCCCTAAGTTCGTAATAGTAAGTCTTTGTGAAAAATAATATAATGAAAATCAGCTTAAAAGAATAGTGTCCACTCACTGATTATAGAATATGGTCGCACTTCTCACTTGCTGAAGAAAGCTCTGGTTCCGGCGATATTCTATAATTGATAATTCAATAAGAAAGCGAACTAAGGAATGTTTTCTGAATTAATTTTGGTTTATTAATCTGAATATTTTTATTATTATCACAAGGCTTAACACATTTATATCATGATGTTATATATATACTAACTAATGTGAGGCTCTAAGGGTGGCCTCTAATACAAAAGGGTGAAACGGGAATAATTTAAAAATGATTTGGAAATAATCGTACCACGCGTCGCAACGCAAATTCTTACGCGTTATGACGCGCGGCATCCAGAATCATGTCATCATTTTCCTCTTGCGCGTCGCGACGCAAATCCCTTTTGTGTTGCGACGCGAAACAGAATTCTAGGATTCTGTTTTGCTTCTCCATGTTTATCCTTCACCCAAAAATTACACCATCACTTTCATAACAACTAAATGCACAACCTAACTTATGAACTTCAAATTACCATTCTATATCAAATTATCCTTCTCCACAACTCTTAATCTCATTATAATTGTTTTTAAATTGAACACTTAAAACTTCAAAATAGGGCATTTTACTCTACCACCAATTTCTTTACTCTCTATCATAATACACAATCCTTATCAAGCAACCTCTCAATTTAATCATCAAATTTTCAAAATCCAACACATCAAATTTTCGGGTCAATGAATCTTACCTCATTTCTTGTGGTTCTTTCATCCTCCAAGTCTTCCAAGGTTGCCATTCTGTTGGTTTCTATTATATAGGTCCCAAACAAAGATTAAACATATGAAATACTAAAATGAATATATATAAAAGACTTGAAGCATGGCGGAATCATACTTACAAAGTTATGTGATGAAGAAGATGAACAAAACCTTTGAATCTCCAAGCTCCAAGTTGGTTGGTTGGTTTCGGCCAAGAGGAGGAAGAAGACTCCAAGCTCCAAGCTCTTGTATTCCAAGCTCTTTGATGGTTTCCCTATCACCTCTTTTGATCCCTTGCTTGTGCTAGCAAAAATGGAGAATGGAAGATCAAATCTTCCTTTGCCCTTCAATGGTGAAGTTTCGGCAATTTGAGAGAGAATAGAGAGTTTTGATTAATTTATTTTTTTATTACCAAAAATCAATTTATATTTATGTTATAATTTATTAAATTAATAATAAATCTATGACATAATCCATGCAATGGCTTAGAGTGTCAAACACTCAAACTCCATGCAAAGCCTTTGAGTGAAATGCACACTATCACCATGCAATGCCTTAGAGTGTTTTGTACACTATTAACATGCAATGCCATATCAATGACAAGTGTCATGTGGGCCCCACACGTTTCCCAATGAAAGTGGGCCCACCTCCACTCACGCGTTCGGGTTCGATATTTCCGAAATACCGAGCTAGCGTCGCGACGTTAATTAAATCGAATTTAAATAAATAATCGCTCCTAGCGAAATTATTATTTACGTCGCTTACGAATTAATTCTAAATTAACTCGTATGCCCGAATTAAAATCTAATTTTAATTTCGCGTCGAAATCGAATTTCGATTATTATATCGAATATAATAATTATATCGATTAATTCCAATTAATCGTTCTCTCTCTCTAAATAAGGCACTTTATCCGAGATAAAGTTTCTCCGCAATTAATCCAAGATTAATTAAGTTCGAATCAAATATCATAGGTGAATCTTCAGGAAGCGACCCAAGAGATCTCCGGATATTTTGGCAGTAAATACGGTCGTCGGATAATCCGAACACGTACGTACCTCGTACTACGTCTTTACCGATTCACAAGACAAGGTTGGCTTCTAGCAAAGCGCCATGCCTACCCAATTCTCCAGAAATATTCTAATAGGAATATAAGATCTGTATCAGGCGTAGTATACCGTAGTATTGCGTAATCGATCCAGTATCGGATGATCACATGCTAGGCCTGGGGCTGGAGATGTGTCTGCCCCGTACGAAACATATATCGGACATCAAGCAGCTAGTCTCTTTAAATCAGACAATCCTGACCTAGTCATATTGTCCCGACGGTTGCAACCTTTTATAGAGTACTAGTTCTGTGCCCTGCGTGATCATCGCCTCCATATGTCTGAAGCGATACTTCCATCTTGACATCACATCCAGCACACTACGATTCTCGATAAACCCAGAAAAGGTGTACACAGAACCGGTTAGGTCCCCAACCACCAAAACCAAAGTTTACCGATTGTCGCAAGTACTAGCGATGTAAGTCTCAGGTTAAGACCATATACACCTACCCTGATGCGGCCTCCCATAGACACGCAGACATACTACCAATGGGATTCCGCGGGGTCTATCCAGAGCGAAGCTGTTTTCCGTACCATCGGTAAAACACAACCTCCTATTGCACTTGCATAAGTATCCAATACTTAAATATATGAGAACTATGCTGTTGTGCCCTCACAACGTGCACAAGCGCAATACTAGTCTATTCCGCATTATCGATGTCCGATCTCGATAATACTCCGACTAGGGATATTTAATGATTAAACTTTTACAGATTGATACTGTCTCATATCATCTCAATCCAGTATTAATCATATGGACT
The DNA here is from genome assembly GCA_019454045.1 of Zanthoxylum bungeanum. Classification (NCBI taxonomy): domain Eukaryota; kingdom Viridiplantae; phylum Streptophyta; class Magnoliopsida; order Sapindales; family Rutaceae; genus Zanthoxylum; species Zanthoxylum bungeanum. Next base: position 41,296 of record SKCR01035779.1, on the reverse strand, counting down.
TTCGCCATTTATTAGTCAAAGTAAATAATATTACAAAACGGCAAAAGGCAATTTCATTATCACATAGTTAATTTTGTACAATAATACCATATCATTTACAAACAGTGACGCTATGGGACATAATGTCTAACAATCTCCCACTTGGCCTATAGCCAGTCACTCAAGCATCTAATACCCGAACTATGTATGTGTCGTTCAAAAACTTGCTGAAGAACAGCCTTCGTCAGCGGATCTGCAATGTTGTCATCTGATGTGACCTTCTCGACCTTTACATCGCCACGATGTATAATCTCCCGAATCAGATGGTAACGTCGAAGAACATGCTTGGACCTTTGATGAGACCTTGGTTCCTTAGCCTGTGCTATAGCTCCGTTATTGTCACAATACAATGGAACGGGCTCAGCTGCTAACGGAACTACCCCTAATCCGATTAGGAACTTTCGGATCCAAACTGCCTCCTTTGCTGCTTCAGATGCAGCGATGTACTCCGCTTCTGTTGTTGAATCGGCAACAGTATCTTGCTTGGAAGATTTCCAGCTCACTGCTCCGTTATTCAAACAAAAAATGTACCCGGATTGCGACTTGTAGTCATCTTTGTCGGTTTGGAAACTTGCATCGGTATACCCAGATACCGCAAGTTCTCCACCTCCATAAATTAAGAAAGCATCCTTAGTTCGTTTAAGATACTTAAGGATATTCTTAACTGCTATCCAGTGACCTTCACCTGGATCGGCCTGATAGCGACTGCACATGCTCAAAGCATATGAGACATCAGGTCGTGTACATATCATAGCATACATGATCGATCCGACTGCCGAGGCGAACGGTATCCGACTCATGTTGTCCCTCTCTTCCTGAGTCTTAGGACACATCTTTAGACAGAGAGGTACCTCGTATCATTGGAACCAATCCCCTCTTGGATTGTTCCATGTTGAATCGCTTCAACACTTTATCAATGTATGTACTCTGGGAGAGTCCAAGCAGCTTTCTAGATCTATCCCTGTAGATTTTTATTCCAAGAATAAAGGCTGCTTCTCCCAGATCTTTCATGGAGAATTTTAATGAAAGCCAAGCTTTCACCGACGTCAGCATGGGAATGTCATTGCCTATTAGCAATACGTCGTCGACATAAAGGACAATAAAAGTAAGTGCTCTCCCACTAACCTTCTTGTATACACAAGGGTCATCTGCGTTTTGCACGAAATCATATTCCTTTATGATCTCATCAAAACGCTGATTCCATGACCGTGATGCTTGCTTCAATCCATAAATGGATCGATTTAACTTACAAACCTTGTTTGCAAGTCTAGGTACGATAAAACCGTCAGGCTGTTGCATATAAACATCCTCCAAAAGGTTTCCGTTAAGGAAAGCGGTTTTAACGTCCATCTGCCATATCTCGTAATCGAAATATGCAGCTATTGCAAGCATTATCCGAATGGATTTAATCATGGCAACGGGTGAGAAGGTTTCGTCATAATCAATACCATATTGTTGACGATACCCCTTCGCTACAAGCCTAGCTTTGTACGTTTGTACGTTGCCATCCATGTCGGTCTTCTTCTTGAAGATCCATTTGCATCCAATAGGCTTCACACCTTCTGGTGCATCAACCAGTGTCCAAACTTGGTTGGCGTACATGGAATCCATCTCGGACTTCATGGCTTCTTGCCATAAAGCGGAATCGATATTTTGTATCGCTTCCTCATACGTAGCCGGCTCATTATCCTCAATAAGATTAATATCTACATGAGGTGAGATCAGGAACCCATACCTCTCAGGTATTGTTCTGACTCTCTCCGACCTACGCGGTCCTTGTGTATGTGAAGTTTGTGGTACAGACTCATCCCGGATGGTCTGTTCATGTTCCGTCATTGATTCATTGCCAGGAACAGTATCACTACGATCTTCATCGAGTTCTACTTTCCTCCCACTTGCCACTGCATTTAGGAATTCCTTCTCAAGGAAAACCGCATGTAGAGCAACAAATACTTTGTTCTCTTGTGGGTGATAGAAGTAATATCCTTTGGTTTCCCTAGGATATCCTACGAAAAGGCATTTATCAGACTTGGGTTCAAGTTTGGTACCTTCCAAACGTTTACATATGCCCAGCATCCCCAAATCTTCAGGAAAGAGAAACCTGGTTTCCTTCCTGTCCATATCTCATATGGAGTCTGTTCAACAGACTTCGACGGTACCTTATTCAAAATAAGTATAGCACTGTTTAATGCATATCCCCAGAAGGATATTGGTAGCTCAGTGCGACTCATCATTGACCTTACCATGTCTAACAAGGTGCGGTTTCTCCGTTCGGACACACCGTTTAATTGCGGTGTTCCAGGAGGAGTCCACTGTGAAAGAATACCATATTCTTTCAAGTAATCTTGAAACTCATAACTTAAGTATTCGCCACCACGGTCTGACCGTAATGTCTTAATATTCTTCCCTGTTTGTTTCTCCACTTCGTGTCGAAACTCTTTGAATTTCTCAAAAGTTTCCGACTTGTGTCTCATAAGATACACATAACCGTAACGAGATGCATCATCTGTAAAGGTTACGAAGTAGTGAAATCCACCTCTAGCCTGGCCAGACATGGGCCCGCATACGTCAGTATGTACAAGAGCCAACAGTTCTGTGGCACGTTCACCTTTACCGCTAAAAGGTGATTTAGGCATTTTGCCTAAAAGACAAGATTCGCAGACGTCATATGAATTGGGATCAAATTCGTCCAAGTACCCACTCTTCGAAAGTGTGGATATGCGAGTCTTGTTGATGTGTCCCAGACGACAATGCCACATATAAGCTTCATCTTTTAGATTATTTCTCTTGAGCCTTTTGTTTCGTTATTTTAGGAGATTCATTTATATTCAAAATATAAAGACCGTTATTTGCAACAGCTGTGCAAATTTCTGCATCATTTTTATATAAATAACACCCAGTGTTCCTGAATACAAAAGTGTAACCCTGCTGGGTTAACAAGGATACAGATATAATATTCCTAGTTAAACTAGGTACATAATAACAGTTCAAAAGTTTAAGTTCATGCCCCGAGGGCAGTTCTAAAACAAAAGTCCCTACGGCCAAAACAGCAACTGGTGTTCCGTTTCCAACCCGTAGATCCATCTCCCCGGATGCCAGCACCCTGCTATCCTGCAGATCCTGCACATCAGTACAAATATGAGCACCACAACCAGAATCAAAAATCCAATTTTTAAAACTAGAAGTATTCATATTTATCTCAATAACAAACATACCAGAAGCGATAGCCTTGCCATCCTTGATATCCTCCTTCTGCCCCTTGCCCATTCGGCAGTCACGTTTCCAGTGACCCCTCTTGCCGCAGTTGAGGCAGATGTCGTGAGATTTGTCCCTGGCTTCCTAGAAGCAGATGTCAACTTGCCTTTGCCCTTTTTCTTGAACTTCTTCTTCTTTGCACCTCCAATTGCCTTGGGGCCACCCTTTGGCGCATGAGAGGTCGATGCAAAATGCGCCTCGCGCTTGCTCCCCTTTAGGAGTTCCCTTTCGGACTCCTTCATATAGATAACAGCTCTCCAAGAGTGTCATCTGTATCCATCAACTTGTAGTTGACTATGATTTGTTTCCAAGTATCAGGAAGTGACTGCAAGATCATATCTATAGTCAGCTCAGCCTCCAAGACTATTCCCATATTGGCCAACTCATCAATATCGGCGATCATTTGAGCCCCGTGGGCTTCAACTGATGCGCCATCTGTCATCCGGGAGCGGAAGAGTTTCCTTACTAGCTCGTACCTCTTCATCCGCTTATTAGTGCGGTGAAGATCACGCAATCTTGCCATCATGTTATAGGGATCCAAGTCCCTATTATGGCGTCTGAAATGCTGGGTCATTGCAGCTAGCATAACTGACTGAGCTTGGTCACAATCATCACTATGAGTTTTCCATAACTCTAGCTCCAGTGGCTCAGTGGGTTTAGGCGGGAGAGGTCTCTGAATAGTATACAGTATCCTCTCAGCCCCAAGCACTATCTTGAGGTTCATTTCCCAGTCGGCAAAGTTTGTCCCTCTGAAGACATTATCGCCCATGATTATGTCGCGGATATTACCTTTGCCAATCATCTTGACAACTATAGTCCAACTATAAAGTCAACGATGTTATGGGTACAGTCAAACTGTTACAAATAAAAATAACAATATATTAGTCCAACTAATTAAAATATTGACGAAATGTTTTTGAAAGACGCGTAAGGCTAAGTATCTGAACGAAATTGCAAATCAATAATAGCCTCCCACTATTTTCTTCAAGTTTCTAACCCTCTGTAGACAACTCGGGAAATCTAATTTCCTAGTGGGCTAGGATCCTGTTAAATAACACACACCTTGACTTTGGCCAACAAGTTGTATGATATTTAACTAGGTAGATCTCGAAGATCAATTGGATCCCATCCAATTCCTAGATCCGGTTAGGTGGACATCCAAGTTCAAAACATATATATCTAATACATATGTCAATGTATCCAATACATTTTCCTAACCATTTCCTCTGAATCAACTAAGCCTTGGCTTTGGCACAACAAACCTAATGATCAATGTCGATGGACAAGAAGTGATCTTGACTTTGGCCAACAAATCACAACTTGGACAGGACACCGATGTGTAACAAAATTCTCATGATTCAAACACATCCTCAATTGACAAAGGTCTTGACTTTGGCCAACAAACCAATGCCAATTTCGGATCTTGAGAAAGAATCATTCAACGGAAGGAAAATCGCTTAATATTGTTTGAGGGATTTTTCGCGTAATTGGCAACCAATTTTATTTATCTTTGTTAGGTCTCATCATCATACACCCTTAAGCATGCTTCTAAAACATCATAAAGCGCGTAAAGTAAAGTAATAGTGATATGCGGATGGATATTTAAACAACTTGTTCTAGAACAAATCACTCCCTTTCCTCTCCCCGCTAGCACTATTCTACAACTACCCAATTACATAATACAATAAAGAAACCTCATTTACATTGAGGGGAATTAGGTGAGAAGAGAATACAAAGAGATAAAGAGATAAGGCTGGACACGCAGGTCCAATTTATAAATTCCAAATTTACAATAATTTCTAAAATTACCCTTTCCCTTCTAATATCCATCCGATATACACTATTCATTCATCACATACATATATATATTCAAACAAGACATGCTTTTACAACCAATCTAATCCAATTAATTAGTCTTTGTTAAAGTGATCATCCAATGTTCAAACAACGGTTTGATTTTGTGCGAGTCCAACTCGATTGAGAATAAGTACATAAAGTACGAATTCGCGAATTATATCGAACTACTAATTAAATCTAATTCAATTCGTATTCAATACTAATCCAATTATTTAATTCCAAATCAAATGTTTACACTTTTAATATGCTTTAAAGACTTAGATTCTAAATCTAATCCTATTGGGTCTCAAAGCCCAATTAACATCCAATGTTGAATTTAATTCAAGTCAAATGGGCTTAGAATTGATTTATTAAGGCTTGGGCTTGGTCAATGTGGGTCAAACCCAATTGCCAAGCCCAAATAAGGAATCACCCTTAAGTGCCATAAAACCAATTTTAAGCCCATAAGGCCCAATTAAATTATTAAAGCCCATTAATTAAATTTTAATATTCCAAACATTAAAGTCCAATTAATTAAAGTGTAATATCAAGATTAATATATTAAACCAAATATTTCAAAAATACCCATTTAATTTATTAATCATGTATTTGTCAAATTAAATGTCCAACATTAATTTTATCAAAATTCAACTCCATTTCATGTCCTTGTCATTCGGCCAAGGTGAGTTTTTGTGTCGATTTGTTTTTCAATCCGATTGAATTACTAATCTACGTCCCGTACACGTTCTAAGTCATCTAATGATCTTAAACAAAAAAATTTCAATCTACTCCAAGTAGTAACACATTCGGCCAAGGCATGGATTTGGGGAAAAATCATCCAATGCATTTTTCATGAAATTGATTCCATATATCATCATGTTATACACATGCAAGCATACTTATTAATCAAATTTCATAAGAACATGCTTATATCAATTTCATCATGCCATTCGGCCAAGGTGGGGAAAAATCATCCAATGCATTTTTCATAAAATTGATTCTATATAACATCATGTTATACACATGCAAGCATACTTATTAATCAAATTTCATAAGAACATGCTTTAATCAATTTAACACACCCATTCGGCCAAGGTCAAAATTTTGGGGAAAAATCATCCAATGCATTTTTCATAAAATTGATTTCATATAATGTCATTTAACATACATATAAGCATACTCATTCATCAAATTTCACAAGACATGCTTCAATCAATTTTACCCAAATTTTAACCTAAAGTATTTCATGCTTAAACCTAGCTCAATGATACCATTGTTGGTTTCTATTATATAGGTCCCAAACAAAGATTAAACATATGAAATACTAAAATGAATATATATAAAAGACTTGAAGCATGGCGGAATCATACTTACAAAGTTATGTGATGAAGAAGATGAACAAAACCTTTGAATCTCCAAGCTCCAAGTTGGTTGGTTGGTTTCGGCCAAGAGGAGGAAGAAGACTCCAAGCTCCAAGCTCTTGTATTCCAAGCTCTTTGATGGTTTCCCTATCACCTCTTTTGATCCCTTGCTTGTGCTAGCAAAAATGGAGAATGGAAGATCAAATCTTCCTTTGCCCTTCAATGGTGAAGTTTCGGCAATTTGAGAGAGAAGAGAGAGTTTTGATTAATTTATTTTTTTGTATTACCAAAAATCAATTTATATTTATGTTATAATTTATTAAATTAATAATAAATCTATGACATAATCCATGCAATGGCTTAGAGTGTCAAACACTCAAACTCCATGCAAAGCCTTTGAGTGAAATGCACACTATCACCATGCAATGCCTTAGAGTTTTTGTACACTATTAACATGCAATGCCATATCAATGACAAGTGTCATGTGGGCCCCACACGTTTCCCAATGAAAGTGGGCCCACGTCCACTCACGCGTTCGGGTTCGATATTTCCGAAATACCGAGCTAGCGTCGCGACGTTAATTAAATCGAATTTAAATAAATAATCGCTCCTAGCGAAATTATTATTTACGTCGCTTACGAATTAATTCTAAATTAACTCGTATGCCCGAATTAAAATCTAATTTTAATTTCGCGTCGAAATCGAATTTCGATTATTATATCGAATATAATAATTATATCGATTAATTCCAAATTAATCGTTCTCTCTCTCTAAATAAGGCACTTTATCCGAGATAAAGTTTCTCCGCAATTAATCCAAGATTAATTAAGTTCGAATCAAATATCATAGGTGAATCTTCAGGAAGCGACCCAAGAGATCTCCGGATATTTTGGCAGTAAATACGGTCGTCGGATAATCCGAACACGTACGTACCTCGTACTACGTCTTTACCGATTCACAAGACAAGGTTGGCTTCTAGCAAAGCGCCATGCCTACCCAATTCTCCAGAAATATTCTAATAGGAATATAAGATCTGTATCAGGCGTAGTATACCGTAGTATTGCGTAAATCGATCCAGTATCGGATGATCACATGCTAGGCCTGGGGCTGGAGATGTGTCTGCCCCGTACGAAACATATATCGGACATCAAGCAGCTAGTCTCTTTAAATCAGACAATCCTGACCTAGTCATATTGTCCCGACGGTTGCAACCTTTTATAGAGTACTAGTTCTGTGCCCTGCGTGATCATCGCCTCCATATGTCTGAAGCGATACTTCCATCTTGACATCACATCCAGCACACTACGATTCTCGATAAACCCAGAAAAGGTGTACACAGAACCGGTTAGGGTCCCCAACCACCAAAACCAAAGTTTACCGATTGTCGCAAGTACTAGCGATGTAAGTCTCAGGTTAAGACCATATACACCTACCCTGATGCGGCCTCCCATAGACACGCAGACATACTACCAATGGGATTCCGCGGGGTCTATCCAGAGCGAAGCTGTTTTCCGTACCATCGGTAAAACACAACCTCCTATTGCACTTGCATAAGTATCCAATACTTAATATATGAGAACTATGCTGTTGTGCCCTCACAACGTGCACAAGCGCAATACTAGTCTATTCCGCATTATCGATGTCCGATCTCGATAATACTCCGACTAGGGATATTTAATGATTAAACTTTTACAGATTGATACTGTCTCATATCATCTCAATCCAGTATTAATCATATGGACTTTCGCCATTTCTTAGTCAAAGTAATAATAATTACAAAACGGCAAAAGGCAATTTCATTATCACATAGTTAATTTTGTACAATAATACCATATCATTTACAAACAGTGACGCTATGGGACATAATGTCTAACACATTCTTCTTACTCTTCTTTCTTCTCTCTTTCTTCTTTCTTCCCTCTTTTCATCTTCTCTCTCTTCTCTTTTTCTTCTTCTTCTCTTCTTCTAGTACGTTTTCTTCTCTTCTTTTGTTTCCAATTTTTTGTATTTGTGAATAGTGTCTCCCTTAAATACTTGGCCTTAAAAAAAGAAAATGTAGATTTCAAGAACTTATAGAAATTTACTAGAATGCCTTTAGGTACTATTCATCAGAATGGTGATCTGCATTTTTAACCCATTGCCGGTCCGAATTTGGATAAATGATCAACTATAAATTTGTAGATCTCAATCTAAGCTTTCCGGCGATATAAATTCATAAACATCGGAGTTCATATGAGAAATTTACTGCCCGAATACTATGGGCTGTCCGGAGTGGACAGCATAGAATCCTGTATCGAAGTTCCAAAGAATTTATTGTTCATCATAAAGTCGTTCCACAAATGTATATATATTCAGACATAATTTTATATTACATAACACTCGTCACGCGGCGTAATAGTGCTATACTCAACAGTAGTAGAGACCTTCGGTCGTTATAAATTCTCCCCCCTTAAATAGGATTCGTCATCGAATCCTCTTTAAACTCGGGATCTTATAAATCACAGAATTAAACTGACTACATATCCGTCTCCTTTTATCCACCGTATTATACCATTCCTCAATGATTTTTGAGTGCTACCAACATGTCATAGGTTAGTGTGACAATCATACTGAACCTAGAATGTCATGACCTAGAACTTATAACTAGAGCAGTACACTAACTTGTTAGTGTGAACTCTTATTTTGCTGTAACTATTCTATATCATCTGGGCTTCTAAGTGACTTAACAATAAAGGCTTCTGCCCGGCTGATCATTTACTCTTTGACTAGGGCATATATGCAGTTCTCCATCATTCCTAATATCTAACTTATACTTAAGACCTTTTGCCATACTTGGGTAAGCTATTACAGAGTTTGTGGCTTTAGCGAATATTTCCTTAGGTTCTTTTCTGAGAAGTATCGCCTCATCCTTGTTTCATAAGGTTTTTACTGAGTATTCTTAACTACTACATTTTTGGACCTCTAGTTGTGTTCAACAATCACTTGACTTGAACAGGTTCTTAGTAGCCGGTACTTTTGGCTCTCACTAAAAATACTGATGTCTCCAAACTTGTACCCAACACTCATTCGCTCCATTTATCCAACTTGATTTTAATATTCTTTCTCATCACTTAACTATTTAACTTCCTATATTCCTCTTGCCAAACTTCAACTGCTTATGAGCTTCTCTCTTCAAGTTCCAATATTTTTGCTTATCCATGGCTTAGGGTTTTCTAACTTATTGATATTGTCTACCGATGATGCTTTTACTCAAAATATTACCTATGGGTAGTTTCCTAGTGGTCCCTCTCAATTGGCTAAAAATCAGTCTTACTTGTATGTTCCTTGGCGCTTAAACTGCATTTCCTGCTATTAATATTTACGCTGACGTTTTGGCCTACTAATATTCATTTCTTTTTGTACTTACTCTCATTGTTACCGTCACTCTGTTTGTTGTTCCTTCATATTAACTCGTTTTCTATACCTGATTGCATACTAAAATACATCCTCTTTAATATATTCCCATACTGTAGTAAACTTACTTTCTCGGTTCTATACTATACTACACTTCTGTCAACACTTTTTTATTTCTTCCTATTGTCGTTACGCCTTGACAGTTTCACTTCCAATCCTTGTGCCTATTACCCTTATCATCTTCTCTCATGCTTGTTCTATAACAGAAACTATTATGGTCTATATCTCTGTCCCCTTATCCGAGGGATATCAGTTCTCTATGACCTTGGTTATGTTTAACGTTGTCCTCTTACATCTTTGTTACTGCTTGACTAGTACTTCCTCTCTTCATGCCTTATCTAATAACTCCTTTTTCTGGATCTCTCACTTATAGCTATTCATTTTTCTATTCTATTATGGTACTGTATGAAAAATGTTTGATGGTTCGGTCTCTTCCTAGTAAACCTTCTCTTACTTCTGGGACTACCTAGGGGCATCCTTCAAAGTCCATCTCTGCTTTTGTGATCTAACAAGGGTTGGAAGGGTGGGTACTTAGCCTGAGGCCTTTCTGTTTATAGTGATTCGGTCGTACTTATTGCTTATTTATGAGCCTAGGACTCTTATGAATGGATATGTTTAATATATTTCCTTACACTATGGCACTACTGCTAAATATTCCCTGGTTCGCTTTCCTCAATTTTACTTCTGATCATTTTCAACTATCGCATACACACTACTTCTTCTATTAAATCCTTCTAGAGTCATGATCTCTAAGACTTCCTTGTATTGTCTCTGCACTCTTTCCTATTTAGGTTTTATTATTAAACCTTCTGAAATCATTACTTTCTCTCTCTGAATGATGATAACCTCCCATTTTGTATTCTTTCTAAGAAACTTAGTCTGCCACAAGGTTTCTTTCTCATCTCAGATCCTTGAAATCCTTACACCTTTACCTTCCTGAAGATTTCATTAACTTCAATTACTTAGGATACCTCCTACTAAATCTTTGGCTCAGGACTACTCTTTATCTAGTCTTTCCTTCTCAATATTATGAGGTTCTTTATAAGTTGTTTACCAATTTCCTGAGAATCATTCCCCTGGTCTTTTCATACTTCTAAGTCTTTACTTCTTTTAAGGTTCCTTAATTCAATGGTGGCTACCAAACTTAGCTTAGCTTACTATGGCTCTGTACTGTCTTATATCATGTTTATTATTTAAGATTCTTTGAACTTATCGATTTGGCTGTCTATCCATCTCGTAACTCATCTAATCTGTCAATTGCTCTTCTTTACTGATTCTTCTCTTTACTGAGCTTTAAGTTGAGGGGTAAGTATATACATCGGATAGGAGTCCATGGATACGCATTTTGTTTAACACTCAAGCTCGGTGATGGTTTGGTTAAATATTTATATGCCTAGTGGAGTCGTAAATTCTAAAAGTAAGGGTCGTTATCCGTTCTACAAAAACCTGGCCAACTACCCCAATGCCTTGAGGCCACACAATTATCATCAATTCTCTACACCACTATTTTTTCATTATGTTATCTTCGTGCCCGAATACCCTGAATTTCATTGTTGCTTCTCTCGTTCTTCTTACCGTTAGCATATCTTATTTCTTTACTCTACGCCTTGCTACTGAGACCCATGGTGGTGTGTCCTCCTAACTACTTCTTAGATCCCCGCTCTCTATCCTTGCTATAAATTCCGACTTGGGCACTCTATTCTGCTGTCCATACTGGTACTCTTATCATTTCCTAAATATCTCCAATCTCTCGGATCTATTGCTATATACTTCTACGAATTCTACTCATTTGGGCTTATCTGTGGATTTTAGGGCATTTAGGTTATCTTGTGGACTTCTATTAGTCTTATAGACCTCGCGCTGACTTGTCTTAAATCTTTAGACTATATTGAGTTCTTTCCTTTACTTTCTCAAAATTTTCTCATTTCTTTTCTGGATGATCTATCTTTCAAGGTCTTTCTTTTTCTTAACTGAACTCTCGTCGGGCTTGTTATGATTTCTTATATCTATGTTAATAAGAGCTAGGGTAACAGCTAATGTCTTGATAGATTTCAGTATCCATGTCTGGTACTTTATGTCCTGATAAAGTCTGTTTCTCATGTAAGGTATGTATGAACTAGATTCCATCAGTACAGCTTCATTAGTTAACATCGCAGAGAGGTGAGGAGTTGGGTAGATCAAGGCCTTATCTAATAGATTCCTTGGTTTGGGTAACTAATTATTTTTCTGACGTCATTCCTTTTATTTGTCTGTGAACCTAGGTTTGGAGAATCTATAATCTCTATGTCCTTAAGGTATCTCACAACTATTAGAAGTCTCAACAGCTGATTCTGATTTCTTGATTCTACTGCATTATGGTTGTCCTTGGTTATTTAATGAACTCGTTATCTATACGAAGTACTCGAAGGTTATTGGATCAACTTAGAAGAATTCCTGAGGAATAAAAGAATCTCGTTTGAGGGAAAAAAAAAAAGACTTTGCTTAGGTCTATTTGGTATTTTTCTCTTGTACGGACTTGATATATTTGTTGGGTTTCTATTAGGTCCCAATGATCAATTTCAAGCAATAAACGTGTGTGAATACTCAATGAAGAATGGCAGAATCATACTCACATTGAACGGCTTTTGCGACGCGAGGAACAACAAAATCTTCAAGCTCCCCTCCATGGTGTTCACGGCAGTGGACTGTTTTTGAGCTCTAAGAAATTCGGCCAACCTCCATGGATGTCCTCCATTGATGCTCCAAGCTCCAAGCTTTATATGGTGATTCCATGCTCATGAAATTAGTTCCCTATCACCTTAGGATGACCCTTTGTATGCTAGCACAAGAAAAATTGCCACAAATTTTCTTTCTTTCTTCTTGTTATTCTCAGCCTAGCCAAGAATTGAGAGGAAAAATGGCTTCAAAAGCCGAGAGATGGAGATGAGGAAATGGGTTTCTAAAACCGTGTATGGTGAGAGAGAGTGGAAGAAGAAAATGTGTTTTTTTTTGTATTTGGTTTATTTTATTTCCAAAACAAATACCAAAAACAATTGCCATTTTCAAAAGTCAAAGGCATTAAAGCCACAACCACCTCCATCACTATTCACATCACTCATGACAAGTTGTCAAATCACTCAAAGTGACTAGACATCACATCAATTGATTGACTAATGATTTGACGCTTGATGTGACTTGTGGGCCGCACTAAAATTCACAATGCGAGTGCGCCCGCAAACACTCCCGGGCTCGGGTTCGCTAATTCCAAATTAACGAATTTTCCGTTGCGACGTAATTAAATAATTATGCGTAGAAAAATCATTATTCACGTCGCTAACGAATAAATTCTAAATTAACTCGTTCGCCCGAATTAAAATCTAATTTCAATTCCGCGTCGAAATCCAATTTCGTATAATATATCGAATATATTATTTTATCGATTAATTCCAAATTAATCGTTCTCTCTCTTTAATTGATATTTTATCCCAGATAAAATATCTCCGTAATTAATCCCATATTAATTTTGTTTTCTCTCATCTAATTAATCCCAGATTAATAAAGTGCGAGTCAACGTCATCGGTGAATCTTCGGGAAGCGACCCATGAGATCCTCAGATATGTTGGCAGTAAATCCGGTCGTCGGACTATCCGAACACGAACGTACCAAGTACTACGTTTATACCGATTTACAAGACATGGTTGGCTTCTAGCAAAGCATCATGCCTACCCAATTCTCCAGAAATATTCTTACTGGAATATGTGATCTATATCAGGTGTAGTATACGTAGTATTGCGTATTTCGATCCAGCATCGGATGTCATGAGCAAGGCCTGGGGCTGGAATTGTGTCTGCCCCGTACGAAGTACATATCGGATCTCTGGTAACTAGTCTCTATAATCGGATAATCATGACCTAGTCATATTATCCCGATGACTGTAGTACATAAGAGAACCAGTTATGTATCCTACGTGATCATCATTTCCACTATGGCTGGAGTGATACTTCCATCTCGACATCACACCCAATACACTACGATTTTCAATATACCCAGAAGAGGCGTACACAGAACCTATTAAAGCCCTGGACGACCAAAACCAAAGTATATTGATTGTCACAAGTATTAGCGGTGCAAGTCTCAGGTTAAGACCAAATACACCTACCCTGATTCGAACTTCCAAAGACATATAGTCATACTACCAATGGAATTCTGATGGGTCTATCCAGAGCGAAGCTGTTTACGTACCATCGGTAAACACAACCTCCTATTACACTTGCATGAGTATCCTATACCCAAATATAAGAGAACTATGCTGTTATGCTCCCACAACGCGCACAAGTGTAATACTAGTCTATTCCGCATTATCGATGTCCAGTCTCGATAATACTACGACTAGGGATATTTAATGATTAAACCTTCATGGATTGATACTGTCTCATATCTTATCAATCCGGAACTAATCATATGGACCTTCTATCATTTATACATCTTGGTGATCTAATCACAAATGATAAAAGAGCAATTTCCTTTGTCACATAGTTAATTTGTACAACAACACCATGATCTGTACAAATATTGATGCTATGGGCCATAACTGTCCAACATTCTCCCACTTGGCCTATAGCCAATCACTCAAGTGTCCTACACCCAAACTATGTACGGTTCGCTCAAACTTCTGCTGAGAAAATGCTTTCGTCAGTTGATTTGCATGACTATCATCTGATGCGATTTATTCGATCATCACATCGCCACGATGTATAATCCGAACGAATCAGATGAATATTGAAGTATATATCTGGATCGTTGATGAGACCATTAATTCTTTAGCCTGCGTTGTAGCCTAGCTCAGCTGCTAACAGAACTATATCTAATCTAATTAGATTATTATCAATCCAAAAGGCTTCTATTGCTGCCTCAGCTGCAGCAATAATCCACTTGTGTTGTTTATTCGGTAACAGTATCTTGCTTGGAAGATTTCCAGCTCACTGTTCCGTTATTCAAACTTTATAGTACCGTTATTACGACTTATAGTCATTTTATCAGTTAGGAAAATTGCAGCAGTGATCCCAGTCATTTCAAGTTCTCCTTCTCCATAGTTTAAGACAGCAACCTTAGTTCCTCTAAGATACTCAAGGATGTTCTTAACATCAATCCAATGACTATCACTTGGATTGGCCCGATTGTGACTCCATATGCTCAAAGCATATGAGACATCAGGTCGCGTACATTTATTTCAATGTACGAGTTCTCGGAGAGTATCAACAACTTTAAATTTATCCCAGTAGATCTTTATTCCTAGAATAAAGGTTGTTTCTCCCAAGAATTCTACGGAGAATTTTCATGAAAGCCAAGCTTTTACCGATCGTTTTATGGGACATTCATTGTCAGTGCGCTCCCACTAACCTCCTTATATACACAAGAATCATTTCGTTTTGAATTAAATCATACACCATTATGTTTACATCAAAGCGATAGTTCCAAGAACGTTATACTTGCTTCAATCCATCCATGGATCAAATAACCTGCAAACCTTGTTTGCTAGTTTTGGTACGACAAAACCGTCAGGATGTTGTAAACATCCTCCAAAAGGTTTCTGTTATGGAAAGTGGTTTTGGCATTCAGCTGCCATATTTCATGAATGAAACATGCAGCATTAGCAAGCATTATCCAAATGGATTTACCGTGGCAACAGGTAAAAGGTTTCGTCGTAATCGACACAATGTTGATATCGATACCTTTTCGCTACAAGCCTAGCTTAGTACGTTGGTATGTTTCCATCCATGTATGTCTTCCTTGAAGACTCATATAGTACCAATAGGCACAATGCCTTCCGGTACAACAACCAATGTCCAAACTCGGTTGGTATACATGGAATCTATTTACGATATCATGGCACTTTGCAATAATAGGGAGTCGATACCTTGTATAACTACCTCATACGTAGTCAGTTGGTATTCATCAATAAGATTGACATCTTTATGAGGTGAGATCAGAAACCCATACCCCAGGTTATTTTCTGACTCTCTCCGACTTACGTGGTTCTTGTGTATTCGAAGATTATTGGTATAGTTACATCCTTGATGAACTATTTGTGTTCCATTAAGGAATCGGTGCCTGGAATAGTATTACTCTGATTTTCATCGAGTTTTACTTTCCTCCCACTTACCACTGCATTTAGGTATTCCTCTTAGGAAAACCGCATGGTGACCAACAATTACATTGTTCTCTTGTGAGTTGTATAAGTATTATACTTAGGTTTCAATAGGATAACCCACAATTAGTCACTTATCTGATTTGGGTTTTTAGTTTGGTATCATCCAAACATATGCCCAGCATTCCCAAATCTACAGGAATGAGAAAACCTAGTTTATTTCCTGTTCATATCTAATATGAAGTCTGTCAAACAGATTTTTATGGAACCTTATTCAAAATAAATTTTGCACTATTTAAAGCTTATCCCTTGAAGGAAATGGTAGCTCAGAGCGACTTATGATTAACCTTATCATGTCCAACAAAACTCGGTTTCTCCGTTCGGACACACCGTCAAATTGACGTGTTCCGGGAGGAGTCCTCATTGAAAGAATACTATACTCTTTCAAGTATTTGAGAAACTTATTGCTTAAGTATTTTCATCATGGTCTAACCGTGATGGTTATATACTTTAGCCGATCTGTTTGCCTACTTCGTGTCGAAACTGTAAAAGTTTCCGATTTGTATTTCAAAAGAAACACATAACCATAACGCGATGCCACATCCGTAAAGGTCACGAAACATTCATATCCACTTCTAGCCTAGCTAGATATGGGCCCACTTACGTCACTATGAACGAGGGCTAACAAATCGATGGCACTTGTACTGTTACCAAGTAAAAGGTATTTTCAGGCACTTTTCCCAATAAACTAGATTCGTAGATATTATTTGAATAGAATCAAATTTGTCCTAGTATCCACTATTCAAAAGTGTGGATATACGAGTCTTGTTTAATTGTGTCCCAGACAACAATGCCACTTATAAGTCTCAACTGATTTACTCAGTTTGAGCTATTTGTTTGTCATGTTATATGTTTGATATTTATTTATATTCAAAATATAAATATTGTTATTCACATCTAATGTGTTTATCTCAATATCATCTTTATAAAATAAAGCACTTTAGTGTTCTAGAATATAAAGGTATACCCGCAACGGGTTAAACCCTGATATAGAGAAAATGTTTCTAGTCAAACTAGTTACATTGTAACAGTTTCCTAATTTAAGTACACACCCGAAGGGTAGTTCCTAAACTTAGGTTTCTACGGTTAAAACAGCGACTCTCGTCCCATTTTCAATTCGCAGATAATCTCATCTGAAGTCAGTATCCTGCTTATCAGCAGATTCTGCACATCAATTCATATTTATGTACCACACTCAGTATCTAAAATCCAATTTTAATACTAGTAGTGAACATGTTTATGACAAACATATTTGAAGTCGGAGCCTTGCACCGTCTTCAATTCCTTCATGTCTGCCTTGTCCATACGGCAGTCACGCTTCAGTGACCCCGTTTTCCACAGTTTGGGCAGACATCTTGGGATATGTCATTTGTCTTCCAGAAGATTGTAATGATTTTGCCTTTGACCTTTTTCACACTCCAGAAGCCTTTGGCCAAGCCTTTGGCCTTCTGCGTTGTCGAAATAAGATGCGCATGCGCTTCTTACCTTATTACAAACTTTGGCTTTGTCTCCTTGAGAATAGCCATTAACTCTCCAAGAGTTATCTATTGCAATTTGTACTTCTAAGATCTAAGGATAGATCTATGAAAGATCCTTCAATTTCATTATCATACTATAAAGATCTAATCCTTAGTTCTGATTAAGAAATTAAGGAGTCTATTTGGCAAGCTTATTGGATTAAGCATTAAAGTTATCATCACATTAATCTTCCAAAGATCATGCTCTACTATTTGCTCAACTCCGGGCTTAGGCTTAAGATGTTATTTTATCAAATAAAGTAACTTCTTAGTTTTCAGGACTATCCTGAATTATTATTCCCAATTTGAAAATTAAAGTCGTTTAAATACATTTTCACCCAGGATTATGTTTTAAACACTAATCTTTCAATTATCTTGATTCTAATAGTCCAACTATTTAATCAATGATTTTAGGTACTATTGATTATAATGATTACTATAGTCCAACTATAATCAACTATAATTTAATTGGTTAAATTCAATTATATTGATTACTATAATCCAATTATAAAATCAACTATTAATTGAAATAGTTTGAATACAATCCAACTGTTTATTAAAACAACATTAATTATTAGTCCAACTAATATATTAATTTACATTGACAAAATATTTGAAATGAGCGCGTGTGGCAAGTAACTAAACGAATATTGCAAATTTAATACTTGTCTCCCACTATTTTTCGGCGAGCCTCCCCTCTGTGGAGTACTCGGGAAACCTTGTTTCCTAGTGGGCTAGGATCCCGTTAAATAACACACAATCTTGACTTTGGCCAACAAATTGTATGATAATTAACTAGGTAGATCTCTAAGATCAATTGGATCACATCCAATTCCTAGATCCAGTAGGTGGACATCCAAGTCCGAAACATATATCTTATATATGCCAATATATCCAATATATTGCCAAACCTTTTTCCTCTGAATCAACTAAGCATTGGCTTTGGCACAACAAACTTAGTGATCCCAGTTAAGCGGAACTCATTGACCTTGGAAAGCTTCGTAATCAATGTCGATGGACAAGAAGTGATCTTGACTTTGGCCAACAAATCACAACTTGGACAAGACACCGATATGGAACAAAGCCTTCATGATTTAAACACATCCGTGACTGACAAAGGTCTTGACTTTGGCCAACAAACCAATGCCAGTCTTGGATCTTGAGTAAGAATCACTCAATGGAAGGGAAAACGCTTAATATGTATTGAGGGTTTTTCGCGAGCAATTTGCAACCAATTAATTATCTTGTTAAGGTCTCATCATCATACACCCTTAAACATGCATTCTAAACACATAATAAGGCGCATATAAATAAATTATAATAATGATATGCGGATGGATATTTAAACATTGTTCCTAGAACAAATCTCTCCATTTCCTCTCTCCCGCTAGCACAAGTATTACTTCTACCCGATTACATAACACTTCTAAAGAAACCTCATTTACATTGAGGGGAATAGGTGAGAAGAGAAATACACAGAGTAAGGAGGTAATAGGCTGGACACACAGGTCCAATTTAATAAATTCTAAATTTATTACAACAATTTCCAAAATTGCCCTCACCCATCTAATATCCATCTGATATACATTATTCATACATCGCAACCATGTATTCACACAAGCATGTTATCAATCAATCTAATCCAATTAATTAATCTGAATATTAATGACCATCCAATGTTCAAAACAACGATTTAATTTTGCGCGAGTCAAACTCTTGTTGCGAATAAGTACTCAAAGTACGAATTCTTGAATTAAATTAAACTACAACATTAAATCCAATTTAATTTGCATTTAATACTAATTCATTTATTTAATTCCAAATTAAATATTACACTTTATTAACGAACCTTTACGACTTAGATTCTAAATCTAATCGTTACGGGTCTCAAAGCCCGTCTAACATCCAATGTCAATTTAATTTGAAGTCCAATGGGCTTTTAATTAATTTCTAAGGCATGGACTCTTGGTCAATATGGGTCAAACCCAAATACCAAAGCCCATTAAGGAATCACCCTTATTTGCCAAGAACCAATTTAGGCCCATCAGGCCCAATTAAAATTAAAGGTCCATTAAGTCATAATTGGACTTTATGGAAATGGTTTTGGGCCCAATTGGATCCAACCAATTTAGCCTAAACCAATCTTGGTACAACCAAGCCCATAAGCCCAATTACAACTTTTCAAGCCCAATTTCCAAAATAGGCCCAATTAATTAAATTACCAAATTCCAAATTTCATAACTTAATTAACTAAAGTGTATGCCATAATTAATTACCCAAATTAAAATTTCCAAAACATAAATTTGTACAATTAATTATGCTAATTAACATCAAAACATGTCCAACACATTTTAATCAAAAATCAATCATTTTCCATGCTAATCTTGTCTCGGCATTTTGGGGATTTTCATGTTCGATTAGGTTTCAATCCAATTAAATCCATAATCAACATTACCCAATGTTTTTCAACTCATCCAATGATCAAAAAACAAAAAAAATACCAAGACATTAGGGCACATGTAGTATTCGGCCAAGCCAAATTAATTGGGGAAAATTTATCCAATTCGATTTTTGTCAAATTGACAATGCATAACATCATGTTATCATAATTTAAGCATACTCAAACAATCAATTTCATTCAAACATGCTCAAATCAATTTTGCCCAATTTTAACCCTAATAAAGTTTCATGCTCAAAATGGCTCTGATACCAATGTTGGGTTTCTATTAGGTCCCAAGGATCAATTTCAAGCAATAAACGTGTGTGAATACTCAATGAAGAATGGTGGAATCATACTCACATTGAACGGCTTTTACGACGCGAGGAACAATAAAATCTTCAAGCTCCCCTCCATGGTATTCACGGCAGTGGACTGTTTTTGAGCTCCAAGAAATTATGCCAACCTCCATGGATGTCCTCCATTAATGCTCCAAGCTCCAAGCTTTATATGGTGATTCCATGCTCATGAAATTAGTTCCCTATCATCTTAGGATGACCCTTTGTGTGCTAGATAGAGAAAAATTGCCACAAATTTTCTTTCTTTCTTCTTGTTATTCTCGACCTAGCCAAGAATTGAGAGGAAAAATGGCTTCAAAAGCCGAGAGAGGGAGATGAGGGAAATGGGTTTCTAAAACCGTGTGTGGTGAGAGAGAGTGGGAGAAGAAAATGTGTTTTTTTTTGTATTTGGTTTATTTTATTTCCAAAACAAATACCAAAAATAATTACCATTTTCAAAAGTCAAAGGCATTAAAGCCACAACCACCTTCATCACTATTCACATCACTCATGACAAGTTGTCAAATCACTCAAAGTGACTAGACATCACATCAATTGATTGACTAGTGATTTGATGCTTGATGTGACTTGTGGGCCGCACTTAAATTCGCAATGTGAGTGCGCCCGCAAACACTCCCTGGCTCGGGTTCGCTAATTCCAAATTAACAAATTTTCTGTTGCGACGTAATTAAATAATTATGCCTAGCAATATCACTATTCACGTCGCTAACGAATAAATTCTAAATTAACGCGTTCGCCCGAATTAAAATCTAATTTCAATTTCGCGTCGAAATCCAATTTCGTATAATATATCGAATATATTATTTTATCGATTAATTCCAAATTAATCGTTCTCTCTCTTTAATTGATATTTTATTCTAGATAAAATATCTCCGTAATTAATCCCAGATTAATTTTTTTTTTCTCTCATCTAATTAATCCCAGATTAATAAAGTGCGAGTCATACGTCATCGGTGAATCTTCGGGAAGCAACCCATGAGATCCCCGGATATGTTGGCAGTAAATCTGGTCGTCGGACTATCCGAACACGTACGTACCTAGTACTACGTTTATACCGATTTACAAGACATGGTTGGCTTCTAGCAAAGCATCATGCCTACCCAATTCTCTAGAAATATTCTTACTGGAATATGTGATATATATCAGGTGTAGTATACGTAGTATTGCGTATTTCGATCCAGCATCGGATGTCACGTGCAAGGCCTGGGCTGGAATTGTGTCTGCCCTGTACGAAGCACATATCGAATCTCTGGTAACTAGTCTCTATAATCGGATAATCATGACCTAGTCATATTATCCCGATGACTGCAGTACATAAGAGAACCAGTTCCGTATCCTACGTGACCATCATCTCCACTATGACTGGAGTGATACTTCCATCTCGACATCACACCCAATACACTACGATTCTCAATATACCCAGAAGAGGCGTATACAGAACCTGTTGTAGGTACTGCATTTTTGCATGTAAGTCCCGATGATGAGTCTCGTATGGAGACACTACCTCTTTGATTATGAAAGTCGCGGGAAACGGACGTCGGAAGGAAATAGTCAAGAATTGACACATTGATGGATTTAATTCGCTGGAGTAGCTTCGGGTTCGCTTGTTGGACCTTCGTTTTAAAACACACCAAGCCCAATCCAAAATAATTAAAACATTTAAAATACATGTCACAAATTAAAACCAATTAAATTAAACTTAGATTAAATAAAATTAAATCACATTCCTAAATTAAATTAAATTAAAACATATGTCACAAATAAAATCACCTTCCTAAATTAAATCCATTTCCTAAACTACATAAATCACCTTCCAAAACTAAAGAAATCATTTCCTTATAACAAACTAATTAAATCTTCCCCATCAATACACAATCTCCCTTTCCTACCCAAATAAGGATAACCCTAACCCACAATTATAAAAGAGACCCTACACCAACACATTAAACCCTGGCTCATTCTCACGAAAAACACAAAAGAAAATAACCCTCGACTCCCACTCATAGCCGGCACAAAGCCCTCACGCACTTGAGCCTTCACGCATACTGCCCTCAGCCCTCTTGCCCTTCACGCTGCCTCACAAGCACACGATCTACCCTCACGCTAATTGCCTCCACCTTCACATCTGACATTCACGTAAGCACACCACACATGCCTTCACACCTGGCCTTCACGTAAGCACACCACACCTGCCACAAGTTCACGCTACCAGCCCTCACACACATTAATTCACGCCTGCCACAAGCACAAGCCCTTCTCGCCAACTACACAAGCCTTAGCACATTAACCCTCACTGCCAGCCCAGTTCAGCCGCACATTAACCCCCAAACAGCCCTAAAACTGCACTAAAAAAAGTCCCAAAAGCTTCCCCAAAACAGTCCAAAAATCGCAGCCCAAATAGCAAAACATCGAGGAAAATGTTGGATTAGTGAACTAGAAAAGTTACGGAGTATCAACCCTTTCGACGGCCGTGTAACGCCCTTTCGTGAGACGATAAAAGAGGTTAGACCTGAGGGCACCTTTTTATTTATTATCTTTTGTTTTAAAAATATTATCGCATGAGAGTCGTTTGAGGCATGATGTGATTGTTGGATGAGCGGAATATGTGTTCCCTTTTGTGGTATATAGGATGGAAACCCGGACGTAAATTTCATAGCCGAATCTGAATGGACGGTAGTGCGGTTTGTACTCGGGATACAACGCCACGTACCACTTAAGAGACATGTATTTCGTCTCATCCAAACTTGTGTTTGAGCACGCTATAGTTCGTAGGTTATTTATTTGTTAGTAAAGCATGATTTAGCTTAGTTTGTTATTTATTTTCAAATCATGATTACGTTATTTTAGGCATGATATTTTGTTTAGTTTATGATTATGTTTAAATAGTTATTTGTTTATTTTGGTTTAATGGTTCAATGTGCTCATTGTGTGATTTTATGTGTTTTCCTTTTAAAGACTTATTTTCAAGCATGCAAACTTAGATTAGGAATTATTTTGATGAATACAAACTAGACATAGGTTTCCCTTGAGCATATACGTTGAGTACATTAGGTTAGTTTATTGCACAAATCATATCATCACAAGTGACATAAGTAAGAGACCATTCCGAACCCAACGGTTTGAGGTCTTCCCTTGCGAGGAGTGAGTGAGGCCTTAAATCATATTTTCCCGGGTCACACCGGGTGGCGACTCCATGTTATTTCTCCGGTTTAGTTCCCCCGTGAGCTATTCCGTACTCCCAACTAGGCCGCGAGCCTAGAACAGCGTCGTCAACATCTGTGTCCTACACCTGTTAAAGCTCTGGATGACCAAAACCAAAGTATATTGATTGTCACAAGTATTAGTGGTGCAAGTCTCAGGTTAAGACCAAATACACCTACCCTGATTCGGACTTCCATAGACACATAGTCATACTACCAATGGAATTCCGAGGGGTCTATCCAGAGCGAAGATGTTTCCGTACCATCGGTAAACACAACCTCCTATTACACTTGCATGAGTATCCTATACCCAAATATATGAGAACTATGCCGTTATGCTCCCATAACGCGCACAAGTGTAATACTAGTTTATTCTGCATTATCGATGTCCAGTCTCGATAATACTACTACTAGGGATATTTAATGATTAAACCTTCATGGATTGATACTGTCTCATATCTTATCAATCCGGAACTAATCATATGGACCTTCTATCATTTATGCATCTTGGTGATCTAATCACAAATGATAAAAGAGAAATTTCCTTTGTCACATAGTTAATTTGTACAACAACACCATGATCTGTACAAATAGTGATGATATGGGCCATAACTGTCCAACAATACTCTTCTTCACTATTCGAAGTTCTGGTGTTTTCTATCTTATCTCATTCTATGTTTCTATCTCTTTACTACATTTGGTTTCTTTGATAGTCTGTACCTTACTTTTTATTTCTAGCTTTCTCTCTCTCTTTATACTTCCTTAGGTGGTTACTCTTGGAACTTACTATCTCTTTCTGTCTCTTTATCTTTCTTTGTATCTGACTGTCTAAACATCTGTAAATTCTTTCTTACTTTCTTATAGCTTTTCTTGCTCACTCCCTTGGTAACTTTCTTAAAATCTTGTTGTCTGATTTCATAGCTCGTTTATACTTTTGGTAATGCGTTAGATTAACTATAGGGGAATTCTCAACTTGAATCTAAAACATAGTTATTCTCATGAGGAATATTATTCGAATGGTTTGGGAAAACTTACTAACCTGTCTATGGATCTTGAGGACGTACACTAGGATCAGATACTGGAGAGGTAGTGCCTCGTATACGGGTATCTTGGACATACTGCATATACAATACCTCATCATTCTACCCACTGCAATCACTGACTCCCTATACCATGCTCTGATACCATCTTTGTAACATCTCCGATCTGGAAGATGCTATCGGCAGGGAATAGGTCGTACTATTCCCCTAAGCCTCTCCTTCTAACTATAACTTTACTATTTCTCTTTTCTCAATCAAGTTCTTATATATATATAACCAAATTCCAAACTAGACAACATGAAAAACAAGTTCATTTTTCACAATTGTATACTCGTAAACACTTGTTTTTACAATGACTACATATAACTCAATTCCTAGTACAGGACTTTTACTTGACTTTGACTGACTCCAATTGGACTTTTTCCCTTTGATTATGACTGGTTGGCTCCAAACCCTAGTGACTGCAACAGTATCCATCCTTCTGAGCTTGTCCTCCGAGAATACCTACAAAACAAGGAAACTTGAGGGGGTTAGACCGTTATACAATCTAAGTGAGTGGACGAAAAAATTAAAATACTGTTGTAAATTCATTTGGCTCTAAAACCAAAAATTCAAGAAAAACTTTATATCAAAACTTTTTTTTCTTTATAATCTCTGAGCTTCTTTCTAAAAACTAATATTTTCTAAGACCTCTCGGAAAAACTATTCTGAAAACTTTCCATGTACATGTTTTCTGAAAACTGTCTCTGAAAAACTGGCTTCTTTTTCTGAAAACTATTATCTGGAAGTCTGGTATCAGAAAACTGATCTGTAACTGAAAAACTTGACGTATGAGGGTGTTACATATCGCCGTCCCCCCATACGCCTATCTAGAGCCAGGAATGCAAAACCATGACTTTGGGGCGTTACGTATCGCCGTCCCCCAAAGCATGCCACTCACGTCCCTGAAACTGGTGGTCTTGAGGCATTACGTATCGCCGTCCCCCAAGCCACTAAACTAGAGCCGGTAGTGATGATCCATGCTACTACCTGACCCTGAAACTAGGGTCTGGGGGCGTTACGTATCGCAGTCCCCCTAGCCCTGAAGTAGGATCTGGGGGCGTTACGTATCGACGTCCCCTCAGTCCTCTACATGTACACATGTTCTCTGTCTGTCAATTCCAAACTGTATCAAGTTACATATTAGGGTGGGTTTTTCCCCAATGTCCCGAAAATCATAAATCATAAGCTTTTAAAATTTCTTTTCTAAAACATTTCTCAATGACATACTTTTCATAAATAATTGTGATAAAACCGGCTAACGCCTTAAGTGCGTAAAAGTAAGTCTTTGTGAAAAATAACATAATGAAAATTAGCTTAAAAGAATAGTGTCCACTCACTGATTATAGAATATGGTCGCGCTTCTCACTTGATGAAGAAAGCTCTGGTTCCTACAATATTCTATAATTGATAATTCGATTAGAAAGTGAACTAAGGAACGTTTTCTAAATTAATTTAGGTCTATCAATCCGAATATATTTATTATTATCACAAGGCTTAACGCACTCATATCATGATGTTATATATATACTAACTAATACGAGGCTCTAAGGGTGGCATCTAACGCATAATGGTGGAACATGAAGAATTTAAAAATAATTTGGGAAACAATCGTGCCACTCGTCGCCACGTAAATCCTTACGCGTCGCGACGTGCAGCGTCCAGAAGCATGTCATCATTTTCCTCTTGCGCGTCGTGACACAAATCCCTTTTGCGTCGTGACGCGAAACAGAATTTCAGGATTCTGTTTTGCTTCTCCATGTTCATCCTTCACCCAAAAATTACACCATCACTTTCATAACAAACTAATTGCACAACCCAACTTATTAAACTTCAAATTACCAATTCTATATCAAATTATCTTTCTTCACAACTCTTTAATCTCATTATAATTGTTTTTAAATTGAACACTTAAAACTTCCAAAATTATGGCACTGTACTCTACCACTAATTTCTTTACTCATCTATCACAATACAAAATTCTTATCAAGCCAACCTCTCAATTTGATCATCAAATTTTCAAAATCCAACAAATCAAAATTTTTGGGTCAATGAATCTTACCTTCTTCTTGTGGTTTCTTTCATCCTCCAAGTCTTCCAAGGTTGTCATTACCTTCTTCTTCATGTTTTCAATTTTTGGTATTTGTGAATAGTGTCTCTCTTAAATATTTTTTGGTATTGGCTTTCCGGGGATATAAAATTCAGAGTTCGTATGAGAAAGTTACGGCCCAAAAACTATGTGCTGTCCGGAGTGGGACATCATAGAATCCTGTATCGAAGTTCCAAAGAATTTACTGTTCATCATAAAGTCGTTCCACGAATGTATATATATTCGGACATAATTTTATAGTACATAACACTCGTCCCGCGGTGAAACAGTGCTACACGCAACAGTAGTAGAGATTTTTAGGTATTAATCTTGTAAATGTTCTGAATCTTTTTGGTTTTATAATCTAAATGGGAAAATTATTTACTTACACACAATATTTATGCTTCATTCATTTGTTTCTCAGTTCTCAAATAATATTTCTAATTCATTGTGTAAGAGCTAATAGTCAGAGTCTGCACCCTGAATCACAATAAATAATAAAAAATTCATGAAATAAAAAACTTATAAAAAATAATTCAAAATAAAATAACAAATAACAATAGACTCAAAATCTAAAAAATTGGATAGGTTTTGTGGGCTGCTACTATTTAGGTTTCTTATTTTAATAGGAGGTTATATTTTTATATTGTAATAGATATTTTATTTTAATATTATTATTTTAATTTTATAATTTAATAATAAAAATATTAGTTGTAGAGATTAGGTGTCACTTGTATTTTTTATTTTAATATAAGATTATACTATATTTTCTTATTATAATATGTAAAAAAAAAAATATTTGTATAGATTAGGTATCATGTAACGCTATTAGAAAGCTTAAAAATATTTAACACACATAATAATTTATAAGTTGTTCGGTCAATAGTTACTAATTACCAGAATTAACAAATTTAGGTTTTTAATATGTTATTTTAAAAAGTCAAGGGGTCATTCAACTTTTCTATACAGGTGCATATGGTATTTATGTATTTCGCCTTTTATTTTCATTTTGATAGTATCTTCTAAAAACATTTGGGATTGCTTTTTAAGAGAGATTTTTTTTTTTTAATCAGATCCTAACCTACTGGGTAGGTTCTCATGCTGCCTCCATTTACTCGAGGATTTTATCTCTATTAATATAAAAATATTAACATCCGTATGTGACTGATCCAATCAACAGTTATAAATAAATTATATCAATATCTAGGCCTAACATATACGATACCCGCAAAGTCCATCCTGTAATAATTTTTACCATCCCTAATTGAAATAATCAATTGTTTTTTTTTTTTTTTTAATTAGGAAGTTCATTGCTTCTTACGTAATTAAGTGATTTTTTATTTTATTTTTCACCTTGTCCGAGAGCGTTAGGGGGAAAAAAGAGAGAGACAATTACAACTCTTGTCTTGTTCTACTATGATCAAGTATACAATGCCATAATACCTTATTATGCTTTTTGCTTTTGAAACTCGAGTCACCCTTAACAACACCATTTATTAAAATACTTCATTATTTTTTCATCATATTAAAAGAAAAGGCAATGTGATTATGTTGTTCGAGAAAGTTTCTAAAATTCTCATTTTCATTTTGCAGGTACAAAACTAACATAACTACATTTGAAAACATTTGTAAAATTAAAAAAAGAAACCCTTTAAGATCTAAATAAAGCCTAATCTAAATCTTCATAATCCAACTTTTCTCCGACATTATTGAACTCAAACCACATCTTTGACCTACACAACTTCATAAATAAGTACAAAAAAATCCCAAAAATTGTCGACAAAGCACTCACAATATAAACCATTTTAGTGGCCACAACCATCACATAAACCAAAAACCCAGATGGAATTATGCACATAAAAATCAAACCAACCATCTCCATTGGCACCCTAAATGGCCTCTTCATTGTGGGCAATTTTTTCCTTAGCCATAAAAATGATGCAAATTCTAGTAGCATTCCCAAACTATACAAAAAATTCACACAAGAAATTATGTTTGCAAAATTCATATAAGAAACTGTTAAGGCTATTAATGTTGAAATCAAAATTCCAACCCAAGGTGTGTGAAACCACTTTGATCGTAGTCCAAATTTTTTTGGCAAAAATCCTAAATCAGCCATGCCCAAAATTTGATATGCACAACTACTTAATTGGGCTTCATAAAGTCCAATTATTGATAAACATGCACCAATTTCAATGAAAATTTTTAACCATTTGCCAGCTATGATTTCAGCTGCTTCTGCAAAATATCCATCAACCCAATTTTTTTGATTTAATGGTATAGCCCCAGTGGCAGCTAAAAGTGGTAGCAAATAAGCTACACACGTGAGTAACCCAGCTGAGAAAAGTGCTTTTGGAAAAGTTCTTTGGGGTTGCTTAACTTCACCAGCTAAAGTACTTGCATTGTCCCAAAAATTCAAGTTCCAAAAAAGGGTGTTGAAAAATAATGTCCAATTTTTTGGGACACCCTTTTGGCCTAAACTAATCCATCTTACAAAGTCAATCTTGGGAATTGCAAATAAAGTTAAAAGCACAAATGGTGAAAGTGAAATGACACCTAAAGTTACTGCTGTATAACCCACAATGGCCAATCCTGTGTAGTTTAAAAATGACAATACTAAAGTTAAAATAAAAATTGCAAGATGGTGGAAAAAACCTGAAGCAAATATTGGAAAGACCAATTTTATGTAGTCAATGCAAAGGATTGGATATGAGGCCAAGTTCATGACACCACTAAGGAATTTCCAGGAGCCCATAAGGGAACCCCAAAAGGGACCAAAAGCTTGCAAAGCCCTAATGACATAGCCACCATTTCCTGGAAAAATTGTGGCAAGTTCAGCAGTAATTAGTGCCTCAGGAATGCTCCATATGAAGGGGAAGATAAGGAATCCGAATACTGCAAAGAGCGGTCCGGCAGCGCCTACGGCGGATTCTTCACCGTAGGGGCCGCCGGAGACCTCGAAGTAGATGAGGAAGATGAGAGGGAGGAGGGATAGTTTCTTGGAGGATTTAGGTGTGGTTATTGGCGTTGCATCTTCTTGTAGTTGTTGGTGAGCTTCAAGGAGAGGAACTTGGGAGATAGCTTCCTGCTCTGGTTCCATTGCTTGCTTTATGAGATATTTTTGCTTCAAATTTTGTTTGCTTTGGATTTGTGTAATTGAGTTGGTTGATTTTTGTTGAATTATGGGAGCCAATAATGATACATTGAGTGGTCCACAATCCACATGATATGCTTGCTGGCAAATAAATATGCAACCACAAGCATTTTTCATCAATTTTTTTTTGGGTCTCACAGTGATTATCTTAAGAGTTACCGTGAGAGAAATGTATAAATTATAAGTAAGAATTTATGTATATATATAATTGCTCCTGAAAAATTAGAGTATAAATATTAAGTTTTTTTTTTAAACGAAAAAGATCTAATTCTATTTCTTTTATATTCTATCCTCACCCACCTAAATCTTAAATTAAAAAAGAAAATTAAGCCGATTAAACAATTGTTTGGAGATGGTGATTGAGACAATAATATATTAAATTAAATATGATGCATTCAATATGATCATGATAATGAATTAACATTAATAGAAGAGTTTTTAAAAATTTATATAATTATTTTTTTGATAACTTGGGAATGAGAGGAGCTGAGATAGTTATAATTAGGGGTGGCAATTTGGGTCAGGATTCGTTTATTCGTTCGATTCGATTCGCTTTAAAGCGAATACTGGTTTGAAAAAATGGATTCATTTAATAAATGAGTCAATTCGATTCTATTCGTTTATTAAATGAATCGAATACGAATTTAAGTTCATTGATTTGTTATTCGTTTAGGATTCGTTTTATTATTTTTATTTACTAGTTTTTGTTAATTTTCAATTAAGATTCGAAAAATTATAGCTAATTATGATAGAAAAAGTAATATTTTCGATATTTGGTGAGGTATTTTTAGTAAATATATTAATTACATATTTCATATGTATATATTTATGAAGAATTAATGTAAATCAAGTGTGGTAAATTATTTTATTAAATGATATCATTGAGTAAACGAATAATCGAATATTTTTATTCGATTCATTTAATA
The DNA here is from genome assembly GCA_019454045.1 of Zanthoxylum bungeanum. Taxonomy (NCBI): domain Eukaryota; kingdom Viridiplantae; phylum Streptophyta; class Magnoliopsida; order Sapindales; family Rutaceae; genus Zanthoxylum; species Zanthoxylum bungeanum. The sequence continues at coordinate 10,404 of SKCR01035779.1, read as the reverse complement.
AACGAATCGAATACGAATCCTGATATTAGGATTCGTTTAATAAACGAATCGAATACGAATCAATCATATTTTGATTCGATTCGTTTAGGATTCGATACAAATTCGATTCGTTGATTCGTTTTGCCACCCCTAGTTATAATGCATTGGGAGGGTTATCCTATTTATATAAAGAATTAAAATCAGAACTTCATCAGTAACTAAATTTATTTACAAATGATATAAAGGTAAGAATGAAAGGCGTAAAGTGGGTCAAATTGTAAGCAAGAAAAAAAAATATATATATAGATATAAAGAAACCCGCAAGGAGTTGCTTCAATGGTAAAAGTTTTGGGTTTTAGTGATTTGTTCATTCTCAAGTTCAAGGTCCTAAGGATTAATTGAGTGCGTGTAAGCTGGCCCGAACATCCCGTTTACCACAGAAAAAGCATATAAAATAAAAGAGTGAGCGATGGTGGCAAGTTAGCTAATTCTCTCCCCAACACGTGTAATTATTTTAAGTCCATTTTAATATTAGGCGAAATTTCAAAAATATGATAATATTTTTAACCTTATTATTTTTCCGCCCTCAGTTTCAAAGGTGTATCAGTTTTCACCTTTTAAGAAAGAAAAATTATTAAAAAAAATAATTTACATTTTTTCAGGTGAAATATGATGTATTTTTATAATTTCGAGTGGAAAATACATATTTTTATAATACCGGGTGGAAAAAAAAAGCAAAAATATTATAATATTTTTGAACTTTCGCCTAAAATATGGTGGACCGAATATTGTACGGGCCAAATTTGGATCAAGGGTATAATTGTCTTTTCGCCCATGCCTAATAAAAGACAGAGCCCAAATTTCTTCAAATGGATTCTGGACCAAGGTCTAACCAAAAGCCTGAACCCTTTGCATCTCGTCCATATTCCAATGAAAGCCCCAATGTCAGACAGTCCATATGTTTTCCACCGAAAAACATCACATTAATTCCTCAATTGTTATATCCTCTTTTTCCTAAACGACAACAATGTCCGGTTTTTCATCACCGAAAGTCATGACATATAAACGTGTTATGGGTCCCACCCCATAAATACAGGCCATATTCCAGGTATGAAGAGATTCTTCCAAATCTATAAATAAGGCCATAATTCAGAAGTAAAGGGGAGGCATGCTGAAGGATCCTGAGGCAAGCTTGAGCATTCTCTCCTTAAGCTCTCAAGCCCTCTCACCCTCAATACATCAGACCACCACCCTCACAATAGTTCACGGAGGTCAAGGTAACCTCAGACCTTTCTCTTCCACACTTTTTGCTCGTCTCCACTACTGAAATGAGCATCGGAGCGTCTAAGACACCCACCACACTAGTGGATAGGAACTCCCCGCTCACTCTACCTTCGTTTTGCAGGATCGTTAGTGCCACCAAACTACAAATTCTTGATTGTTGACCTCGGACGAAATCCAGCGTCCATAATTTTGCGCCCACTGTAGGGACTTAGGGATTCATTGCAAGTGAAGATCTCTCAGTCTACGATCCTTACAAACATAGACACTTATGGCTTCAAGCAACAAGCAAATGCCAGACCCCGTGGTCACACAATTAGCCGCTCTACAAGAACGATTACGGTCATCGGAAGAGGAAAGTCTAGCCCTGCAAAACTCCAATACTAATCTCCAGAAGCAATTGGATTATATTTCTTCAACCTCCAAAGACGCGAGGCTACGGATCACCCCAACAATCCTGTTGGGGTCATATCAGGGAGGCGCAGCGGAAAGAGCGCGGTTCGGGCGAAATCGTAGTTTAAAATTTTTTAAACTTACGAATGAATTATTTAATATCCAATATTAATAATTCATTCATATTGCACTTAAACATATTTATTCGATATCATATAACGACATAAATAACATAGAAACACCGCGAAATATTTTTGCGAAAACGTTTTCCGCAAAATAGCATAAAACGCGTTTCCGGCCGAACCGATCGACCAATGCACATGGGGACTGCCCAGGTCAGCTCCAAAAATATTTGGACAGTTCGTGGGCTGCCAGAACAGTGCCCAGTTCACTGTTTGGGCAGCTGTTACCCGGTAATGCCATTTTTCGCTGTTTTCGCGTATTTTCTCTCCGAAATAATTTCCGATAAATATTTTTTCTTGGGCAATTAAAATAAATCAATTTATTCTAATTACTAAATAAATAAAAACTGAATTTTTATCTGAAAATCAGATTTATCATTAATTACTGTGAGACCCCTAAACTTTGTATTTTGATCATTTTGGTCCTTAAATTGTCAAATACATATTTAAGTGGTTCTAAATCAATACCAAAATGATTTATACATGTATAATACATGAAAATATAATTTACAACAAAAATTCCAAATTTTTCTGAAATTACCGAAGAACCCTAATAATTTTCAGGATTTACAATTTGGTTCTTTTTAGTTCAAAACATGTCAAGATCAAATCCAATGAATCCCAAATTTAATATGCATCATATATACATCAAATTAGATCATATATATGAAAAGCCCCAAATTTGGAAAGGGTTATGAACAGTAATTTTATAATTTCTTCAAACTGACAAAATACACCAAATTCAATAAATTCAATACTTTAATCCAATCTTTACCAAACGAAACAAGTCTCACCATCATGAAACAACTCAAGAATAATTCTAGGTCATTTATGAATGGCTAAGTAACTCTAGAATGGAAACTTCTCCATCAAAGATTATTAAATGAACAATTTCATTCAATCTTTAATTAACATACATGCTCATCTTTCAAACAAGTTTACAACCATGTAATTACATACATAAAAGAGTAGAGAAAATTCTAAGCAACATATATTGAAGCTTAGATACTTAGAAACAATTTTCTAATTAAAGAGAGTTAAGAAAAACTTACAAATTCCAAGCTTGGATAAAGTTTTTTCTCTTTTTCTTTCACTTTTCTCTCAACCTTTTCTTTGTAATTATTTTTGATAACTTGTGTAATTGTTGAAAATGAAAATAAAATAATTTTGTTTAAATCATTTCCCTTGGCCGAAATTATCAAGAAAATTAAATAACAATTATTTCAATTTTTGTTTGATTTCCATTGGCACGCATTTTACTTTAATAAAGTTAACATTTATCTTTGATTAAAGTAAATACACAAATGGACCAATGGTATCAAGCCATTTAAGAGCATAAATCATGAAAATTATATTTTGTTCTTTAATTAACTTAATTATTTAACATTTAAATAATTAAATAATTAAATACAAATATCCTAATATATGTAATATATTTACTTTAAATACTGAAATACATATATATAAATGATATATGTTAAATATCACAATTTGATATTTTATTAATGTGTATTTAATGAAATCAAGTATTAAACACAAATACACATTAATTCAGAAATGACCGTTAGGTCCCGATTGCATGTATTTTTTGTTTAACCGTTAAACGATTTATAAATAATCTCAATTATTCATAAAAGTTACCCTAGTGCTCTACGAGTATATTTCATTAGTGAGACTCTCTATATTCAGGCATATCTGTCACAAAATCCAATTTCATGTCCATAATTCACCCACCCGTAAATTATGACGACCACAGATAAACTCACTGAATCATATAGGTCGAGGTCATTGCATACGTATAATCCTTCCGTCACAGGTATCTGGATTATCCCAGAGATATAGATATAGATGTCAAATCTTTATAGGTATAATCACGTCGACGTTTCTATTAGCAATCCCTTAATAACACTTAGAACTGATTTCTACAGTGTACTACGGTCATGGATTTAACAGACTGCTAATCATATAATGGACACATATGTCATGTACACAGGACTGACAGATCTTATCTTGATACACACATGATATCATAATCATGAGTCCACACCCAACGAACATGTGGATGTCTGATATAAATAAATCGGTGGCGTGACTGTCATCTAAGTGTGGAGGATAACTCATATATCCACATTGGTATCTCAAGTCAAAAATCACTATGTTACTCAACCCAAGAAGATTCCTATTGACGTTGGTGTATCATCTATTAGGTAATCTTCGGTGATTCGTTCAGTGTTTATCAAATAAACACCTACACGTCTATACGAGTCTCCCGAGACTCATGGTTCATTGGGATAAACCATCGGACCAAGTCCGATATGCGACATGTACTAGTCTCAACAAATTTTACTAACCGACCCGTGTCAGTAAATCTTGATCAGGAACTTAATTTGATAATATATTTCTATTAGTGACTGTTCCCGATGACAATTACAAGCTACGTTATAATTGTGCATTACATTATATATTATCGAGCCTTTGTCTAATATGTATATATCACTAAACACAATTTATTTTCAATCTAATAAATTAGATCGATTATATTTAATAAAAGATAAGAGGTACTACCATAAATAAGTAATATTATGGAAAAAAATATTGCTCGTATTCATGAATCAGACATAAATACGATCCAGATTGGCACTTCGAGCACCAACCTTAACAAATCCTTCCATTCAATCCAATCTCTTGGAAGCATTCAACAGTTCTCCATCAGGCGACTGTCCACTAAATTGCCAAAAAATCCAACACATCTCTCCAACCGACCTGGTGTTAGACTTTCAGAAAGAAAAATTCGAGTCGACACGAGGCTATATAATGGATCCACGGATCCAAACTATATGGAAGGATTGCCATCAACTCCCAATGACATGGAATGATAGCCATAATTCCCATACGACATGGATGGGCTGTCATCTATTCTAGACTATATGGAAGGGTTGTCACCTCCTCTAGACGACATGAGAGGATTGTCAAATTCTTTATATGATAAGGTGGATGGCCATCAACTCCAGAGTATATGGAAGATTGTCATCTCTTCCAGACGACATGAGAAGATAGTCATATTCTCTATATGACATATATGGATTGCCATCAACTCCAAACTACATGAAAAGATAGTCATCTTCCTCAGACGACATTGATAGAATGTCATCTACTTCATACTTCATGGAAGGATTGTCATCTCTTCCAGACGACATGGATGAATTGTCATCTCCTTCATACGACATGAAATGATTGTCTTGTTCTCCAGACAATATTGATGGAATGTCATCCACTCCAGACTACGTGGAAGGATCGTCATCTCTTCCAGACGACATGAAAAGATAAGTCATATTCTCCATTCGACGTGGAATGATTGTCATCTATTCTCCATATGACATGAATTGATTGCCTTCAACTCCAGACTACGTGGAAGGATTATCATCTTCTTCATACGACATGAAAGGATTGTCTTATTCTCCAAACAACATTGATGGAATATCATCCACTCCAGACTGCATGGAAGGATCATCATCTCTTCCAGACGACATGAAAGGATAATTCATCTTCTCTAGTCGACATGGAATGATTGTAATCTATTCTCCATATGACATGTATGGATTGTCTTCAACTCCAGACTACGTGGAAGGATTTTCATCTCCTTCATACGATATGAAATTATTGTCTTGTTCTCCATACGACATTGATGGAATGTCATTCACTCTAGACTTATGGAAGGATCATCATCTCTTCCAGACGATATGAAAGGATAAGTTATCTTCTCTATGTGACGTGAAATGATTTTCATCTATTCTCCATATGACATGTATGGTTTGTCTTCTCCTCCATACGATATGGAAGGATTGTCATCTCCTCCAGACAACGTAGAGGGATTGTCATCTCCTCCATACGACATGGAAGGATTGTCATCTCCTCCATACTACATAAAAGGATTGTCATCTCCTTCATACTACATAGAAGGACCGTCATCTCTAGACCTTCATCGGGTCTATTCGACCGTAGACTTATGGACCTTCATCAGGTCTAGTAGAGTGAAGAATCTCATGAACCTTCATCAGGTCTAGTACAATGAGGAGTGAAGGTCGTCATGGACCTTCATCAGTTCTATTCGACCGTAGCCTCATGGGCCACCATCAGGTCCATTCGACCGTAGCCACATGAACCTTTATCAGGTCCATTCGACTGTAGCCTCATGAGCCTCCATCAGGTCATTTGACCATAGTCTCATAGACCTCCATCAGATCCATTTGACCGTAGTCTCATAGACCTCCATCAATTTCATTCGACCGTAGACCTATATAGACCTTCATTAGGTCTAGTAGAATGGGAAATGAAGACCCTTATAGACCTTCATTAGGTCTAGTATAATGAGAAGTGAAGACCCTTATAGACCTTCATCAGGTCTAGTAGAGTAAAGACCCTTATAGACCTTCATTAGGTCTAGTAGAATGAGAAGTGAATACCCTCATGGATGTTCATCATGTCTAGTGGAATAAAGACTCTCTTGGACCTTCATCAGGTCTAGTGGAGTGTAATTTCTCTTGTGTCTTCATCAGGTCTAATATATACTTGTTTATCTCAAGCTACATGGAACCACATCCATTGACTTATGATTATCCCATACGACAATAAAGTATCCTAAATATGTAGCATCAGCTCCAGATTTTCCAATCGACAAAGAAAAATGTGCATCCATAACAAAGAGATCTCTCTTTGATCCAGAAGACAGGTATAAACATTCATCCATATTTACTAACAATGTTCATGATCTCAGACATATATGCAAGGTCATGTGAGTTGCCCCCATTCGACACGACAAAGTCAAGACAGTTGAATTAGTCCGCGCTAAGAGTCCTTCTGACACAGCTCGTTGATTGTCGAATGAAGTCCATCATTTGCTCCAAATAATTTTATTTCACAGACACATATGTAGTATCACATCATATGGCTCCACCTGACATACATTGGATAATAAAATATCTAGTTCATTCAATGAAATCCTTATACGACAAGTATGGAAATTCCCCCATTAACAACTAATTATGTTGGCAGTGTCAACAATGCAGTGGTCTCATTCGACGTGTATAAAAGCAATATCATACTACTTTATTCCATTCGACAACAACAAAATACACGTTTAAAGAACAACCAAATGGCCCACTCAACGGAGCCACCAAACGACAAGTGATCATTCAGTGATATGTACTAACAATGTTCATGAACACAAATATAAATTTTGCCTCCATTCGACACGACAATATGGATCGTTAGTATGAAGATTGTCCTGACCTTCATCTGGTTCAGTCGACTGGGAATATTCCCCATGGTTCATGTAGAATCAAGTGCAAGACATGGCCTTCATCTAGTCTAGATGACATAGAAGACTCACATTGGTCCTCTTCAAGATCAATCGGCTGGAGATTGTCCTGGTTTTTATCTGGTCCAATCGACAGGAATATTCCCATATGACTCATGTCGAGTCGAGATCAAAACCTGGACCTTCATCTGGTCCAGACGACATTGAAGACTCCCCAGGTACTTTGACCAGTTGTATGGAGATTGTCCTGACCTTCATCTGGTACAGTCAACTGGGAACATTCCCCATGGCTCATGTAGAGTCAAGTTTAACAACTGGCCTTCATCTGGTCCAGACGACATAGAAGACTCTCATTGGTCCTCTTCAGGATCATTCGGCTGGAGATTATCCTAGCCTTCATCTGGTCCAGTTGATAGGATCATTCCCCATATGACTCATGTCGATTTGAGATCAAGACTTGGACCTTCATCTGGCCCAGACGACCTAGAAGACTCCCCCTGATCCTCTTCAAGATCAGTTAACTGGAGATTGTCCTGGCCTTCATCTGGTCCAGTTGATAGGAACATTCCCAATATGACTCATGTCGACATGGACCTTCATCTGGTCCAGACGACATATAAGACTCCCTCTGAACCTCTTTTAGATTAGTCGACTGGAGTTTGTCCTGGCCTTCATCTGGTCCCGTTGATGGGAACATTCCCCAATTACTCATGTCTAGTCGAGATCAAGACCTGGACTTTCATCTGGTCCATACGACATAGAAGACTCCCCCTGGTCCTCTTCAAGATCAGTCGGCTAGAGATTATCCAGGCCTTTATCTGGTCCATTCGACGGGAACCTTCCTCACATGACTTATGTCAAGTCGAGATAAAGACCTAGACCCTCACTTGGTCAGCTGAGGATCATCCCTAACATTTATATGCTTTCTTTAAACATGATATTTCTCTTGACAAGTCCAAGGTACATGATCATCCTATGTCGGGTCGATCGAGGATCATCCCATGTCCAAGCTACACCTGGTCGGCTGAGGATCATCTCTAAACATTTATTTATTTTCTTTAAACATGATGTTGCTCTTGACAGTTCCAAGCTACATCAGCACCCAGGTCGGGTCGATCGAGTATCCTCCCAGGACTGAGCAACATCATCATCCAGGACTGATCGATTGAGGATTATCCTTGATATGTCTTTAACTTATGTCGAGTTAAAATCAAGACCTGAAACTTCATCTGGTCCAGACGACATAATAGACTCCTTTGGACCCATATTAGGTCGGGTCGATTGGATGTGCTCTTGGACCTTCATCTAATCCAAGTGATGGGAACATTCCTCATAGCTCGTGATAGTCTCCCAGATCATCATCATGTATGGTCGGCTGAGGATCGTCCCGGGTATTTATTTTGTTCCAGTAACATAATGTGACATTTGACAGGTCCGGATAACATCAAAGTCCATATTTAGTCGACTGCGAATCATCCCTGATGTTTATTTGGCTCCATCAACATGGTATGACCTTTGATGGGTCCAAACGACATCAACACTCAGGTACGCCTATGCCAACCCCATATGACATACTCGTCGAAATACACTCCAAGCCAAAGACTCTTTGACTTAGAGAGTATGAGACAAACTGTACTGGCCAAATTTGGAATAATGGTATAATTATCTTTTCGCCCAAGCCCAATAAAAGACAGAGCACAAATTCCTTCAAATGGATTCAAGACCAAGGTTTGACCAAAAGCCTGAACCCTTTACATCTCGCCTATATTCCAATGAAGGCCCCATTGTCAGACAGTCCATATGTTTTCCACCGAAAAATATTACATTAATTCCCCAACTGTTATATCCTATTTTTTCCTAAACGACAACAATGTCCAGTTTTTCATCACCGAAAGTCATGACATATAAACGTGTTATGGGTCCCACCCCATAAATACATGCCTTATTCCAGCAATGAAGAGATTCTTCTAAATTTATAAATAGGGCCATAATTCAGAAGTAAATGGGAGGCAGACTGAATGATCCTGAGGCAAGCTTGAGAATTCTCTCCTTAAGCTCTCAAACTCTCTCACTCTTTATACACCAGACCATCGCCCTCACAGGGAGGTCAAGGTAACCTCAGACCTTGCTTTTCCACCATTTTTTTCTCGTCTCCACTACTGACTTAAGCGTCGGAGCGCCTACAGTGCCCACCACACCGGTGGGTAAGAACTCCTCACTCACTCTACCTTTATTTTGCAGGATCGTTAGTGCACTCAAACTATAAATTCTCGATTGTGGACCTCGAGCGAATTCCAGCGTCCTCAAACATAATTTCTCAATATTATTTCAATAATTATGCAATTTAAATAAGACATAACAAGCATTCATTTTTTTAAAGAAAATATGACACTGTCATTTCATTGATGGATTTTGCATGTCCAAAATTACGGTTCCGATTCCAAACTGAAATTGGAACAGAAACCTTCGAATCGCAAATATTTTTAATAAAATAAAATTAGATTTAAATTAGTTTTAATTTAAAAAAAAATAAATTAAAAGGGCTTGAACTCAATTTTTTTAAATTTGATTCATTAAAATGGTTTAAATATGAAGGATGATTCATTAATACAGTCTCATTTCCAATTCCTAAAATCATTCTTCAAGTTTTCCAAGTGCTTGATATGTTATATTTTAACTTTCTGTTGGTTGTCGTGATATAATAAATTTGGAAGATAATTTTAGAAAGTTGCCATAGTTTTTTTTTTCCAAAATTGATTCATTAATATGCTTTAAATATTAAGTAAGAAATAGTCTTTTTTGCGATTTCGATTTCATTTTTAATAGAATCGAAACCAAACCAGATTTTTCTGGTTCTGGAATTGGAACCGGAGGTTCTAGAAGGTTATGATTCTGGTTCGGTTCCGATTCGAAACCAAATTATGGTTGAGCCTAGTGACAACCACAAAATAAAATTGATTTTTTTATTTGTATTATTGGAACCTTTTGGTGCCATTTTCCAGCGGCACTGAAAGGTGCATTGACTTAAAAAATTCACCCATTTTGAAACTTGATTGAATACCAATCAGTTTCTACACCATCCGTTCTACTTTTCCATCTTCAAACTGCTTATGTTTCTGCTAAGCTATAAGATGATATACATCATACAAACTTGTTTGTATTGATAGGCTTGGTCATTACATCTGTAAGGTTCTCATTGGTACCTTCAATAAGTCAACACCTTCTTCTTCAACTACTTCACGAACAAAGTGG